>VYZP01003932.1:5352-15635 GCA_013400635.1 Hypocryptadius cinnamomeus
TTTTCTTTTGTTTTTTTCGGGGACAAAAAAAAAAAAAAAAAAAAAAGGCGAAAGAAGAAGAAGAAGAAAAAAAAAAAAAAAAAAACTTGGGGGAGAGATAAGGTCTGGAAAACAATCTGGAATTGCCAGGCTGTTGGTGGGAGCTCTGCGGGGCTGGCGTCAGGAAGTCTGCGCCGCCTTCTATTACTGTTGATCCAGCTTTGTGCAGCTGCACTCAGTACAATTAGCTTGTAGAAACAATCCTGCTGTAGGCAGCCTCTTCCCTTCAAAGTGCTTTTCTATACTGATCCCCTCACATCATGATGCTGGAAATCAAGTCACAAGCCGACCACTGTTTGGCCAACATCATCTGTGGGAATTCATTAACCTCCATCCCAGAGATGCAACAAGAGATTGTTTGTCCAGAACTAAACTTACAGCTTAATATGATGTAGCCCATACAGGGAAAAACCTGTGTCCCCGTTTTTTTTTCTTTTTCTTTTCTTTTTTTTTTTAACAAGAAACACATTGTGCAGCTTTTTCTACTTTTTTCTTTTTTTCTTCAGGGGGTGGGGAATGTAGCTGAAACCAGGCATCAGCCAGCTCCTGCTAAAACTTTGCCATCAAACTGTTTTTTGGTTCATCGGGCTGCAGTTTCCATAGAAGCAACTTATCCCCGCGATCATCTTGTCGGGTGCACTTCGCAAGCTCATTTCCCGTCTGAGCTTGCTCCGCTGCTCTCGGATGCTGCAGCTGACACATTTCCTCCCCGTGCACTTTGCACCCACCTCATCCTTGCCCAGATGCTCGGGGCTGATTGTGCCTAAAAGGGGGTTTCAGCACACTCCACAGCTGCCTTGGGGGAAGGGACCTTTTTTTTTTTTTTTTTTTTTTTTTTTTTTTTTTTTTTTTTTTTTTTTTTTTTTTTTTTTTTTTTTTTTTTTTTTTTTTTTTTTTTTTTTTTTTTTTTTTTTTTTTTTTTTTTTTTTTTTTNTTCTTTTTTTATTTTCCTCCTACTTTCCCCTGTTTCCCACTCCTCGCCGTGCCGGCAGCAGCCCTCCCCGTGCCCCCGTCCCCAGCGCTGCAGACGCGGCTGGCTGCGGCCACTGTCCCACGCGTGTCGTCCGTGCGCTGCCGTGTGCGACCGCGCTCGGTGTCACCCGGGCCCGGCGGAGCGCGGCTGCCGTGCGTGGGACAGCGCTGCTGTGCCCCCCGTGCCCCCCGGAGCAGGGTGACATGGCCCTGCTCCGCGAGCAGCAGTGGGGAGCGGGGTCCTGCTGAGGGTCCCGACAGGGCTCTCGCGTCCCGCTCTGCCGGCAGCGGCTCTCGGGCAGCGGGGCTGGCACCGCAGCTCCCTCGCCTCCAGGTCCTTCACTGGGCACGAGAATGCCCTGCCCACCCTTTCCACCCACCCCCTTCCGAACCCCTCCGGCTGCCGCTTCAAGGAACGTATGGATACACTTTCTGTGAGACCCATTTCCAAACTCCATTCTCTTCTGGGCCGTATTTGCAAATGCCGCAGATCCACCAACTTCTAAGATCTCTTTCCCTCCTTCCTCATTGTGCTTTGGAATAGTGTTGCTTTCGCACAGTATCATTCTCTTCATCCCCATTTTTAAGCATCCCTCATCTGCTGCTGTTAATCCCAGGCCGTGTGTTGTTGGGATGCTTTGGAAGTGTTTTGGTAAAACATAAATGTTTTTTCATTCTTTTGAGACATCTCCATTTTGGCTAGAAGCGTTGGACTATAGGAAGGGCAGGCCTTTGTTTGGATTCTGTTTTGACAAGTGTATCATTTTATGACCATATTCCTAAACTGCTGCTGTGCAGTAAAATGACTTTTACTCAAACTGTATTTTCCAACACCACTCTGCAAAGAGGAGTGTTTCCATGTGAATTGCATGGTTTTGCTGCAACATTTATATCAAATCCAATTTCGGATGCTTTAGTTCTAATGTTTATTTCTGTTTTGTAGGATTTCTCTTTTTTTCTAAGTAGGACCAGTGCCCTTTTTTTCTAAGTAGGACCTGCTTTGCTATATAAACTACTATCTGCAAAGGGCTATTGCTTACCTGATTCTACTTGAAGAAAATTGCTGTGAAATCTTTCTGAGAGCAGCATCTCTCTGGCATAGTAAGTTCTACTGGTATAAGGTGTATTAGATCCATGTATTATCTCATGTTTTTACTCAAAGCCAAGTAAATTTCCGTTTAAAAATCTTTAACTATTTTAATAATGCAACATCTATGTTTTAATTAAGTTACATATCGTCCTCTATAAGTGCTTATAGTGAACCATTTAGGTGGCTCTCTGACTTAGCATGGTTGTTCTAAAATCTGGGATCAAGCAAGTTCACTTATTAGTGCATGGCTTATGCAGCAGATGGTTTTCATCTAGTGTAACTTTTCTAGTGATACCTTTAAATTAATGTAGGTCTAAAATGTTGCAGATTTTGCACTCCCCACCAATTCTCTGGAAAATCTACTCAGAATAGAAAAGGGAGAAGGGGCCAGGCAGGAGATTACTGACAGTACCTCACATGCAATAAGGAATAAACCAAGGAGTAAAAAATGGGCATATTCTTTTGTTAATTATCTGGCTGGCTGGTCCAGCTCCCTTCAGTCTCCCACTTTGGCCCAATTTTGATCTTTAGGTACAGGCCTGTGGGAATAAGATCACAAAATGCTTAATTTCACCAAAAAAAAAAACAAAAAAAAAAAGGAGAGATTGGGAATTGGCTTGGTGGGAGAAGATTTTGCAAATCTGTTCCAGGTATGGTTTTAAACACACACACCCCACTCTACCCCCAAAATTGTAAAATTATTATAATTTCAAGTATGAATGTATTTACATAGTATGCTCTGTGTGTTTTGGTTTTCCTCAATAATAATAATGTTTCATGAACACAGAGGAGAAATTGAGTCTGTACTGCATCTAATTATTGGTCAATCTGGTCTTCCTGTTGTCTTCAGGAAGAACACCTCAGTTCCATGGTGGAAAGCTTTGTATTATTAAGCAGGCAGTGCTAATTTAACTTTTCCAAAGCTATTGTTAGAGGTTATGTCAACGCAGGACCCACAGCATTCTCAGTCCTTTTTAACTAATATGCAGAAAAAAATTTTGTATGGTCAGGAAAGCCTAATTCCACTCAGGGTTTGGGTACTGGAAGTGCAGTTTAACAAAATACATGCACCACATCCCAAATGCACGTGCACCCTCATGAGTCCTGTTGAACCACGTGAGTTCTAGTGAAGTTTCCTAGGCTGTTGAAACTTTGCTTCTTTATTGGCCCAGAATGAGCATTATCTAGGTTAAGCTGGCTTCCTCAGTGACTGTCGCCTGCATAAACCCACCTGGGACACACAAAATAGGGATGTGCCTAAATCTCTGGAGAGGCCTGGTCCAGGAGGTGTGCACAAGATCATGGTTAAATGCACACTGACAGCATGGAGCTTAGCACAAGGCGCAGCAGCTGGAGCTGCCGGAAAGTTCAGGGGCAAAGAAGGAAAGGAACTGCTGCTTTCTCATAAGCAATTTTCTCATGAGAGCACTTGTCCTGGAAGTGAGTGATGCAGATTCAATGTTCTCCTCATCAGAGGTGATATAAACTCCCTCCTGCTTGCAAAGCAACCCTAACGACCAGAGATAAGGCTAAGGTGGAGGACACCCACCCATCCTGTTCAAGCTTGCCACAGTAGAGAAACAGATGCAAATTTCAGAGGGCCAAAGGCATTATAAACAAGAGGGAGCCTAACGCTATAGCTCAGGGGTAAAGGCATCTCCAGGATGGCAAGAAGCCTGAAGTCTAGGCCTGCTGGCCTGGCAGACTCACCCATTCTTGAGGGTGAGGTTCATCTCACCTTATCTTAGCTATTTAGAGGTTTTATGTCTCATCTCTCTATAGTCAGTGGGAAGACAGAACAAGAGACACCTGCAGAGAGTGATTCATTCTGTGCCCATCTGACACCTCTCTCAGGATGGAGTGAATCTCCTCGCTGGGGGCCGTTGTTCACCATCAGTTCTCAGCAGGAGCCAGACAACCAATTTCAGCCAGAAGCCTGACTTATAGATGCCAAGCGAGGTGGATTCCACTGTGGATGACTAATTTTTCTGATTCATCATACCCGAATTTAGCCTTTAAAATTTGGGTATGTAGTCAAAGTTAATTGAGTTCTGTCTCTGTATCGTGGTCTTTCCTTCCATTGGAAGGCTGGACTTGGGTAGCTGGGGTGAAGTGTCTTGGGATGAAGTATTGCTGAGCCTGTAGAGCCTAAAGGCCGTGTGGCCATGTGTGTTCCTAGTCTGTGCTGGTGGATCCTGGTGCCAGGTGTCTGAGATGTAAGTATGGAACTATAACGTGTCATTTTGCACTCTTCTGTGGATGGTCTAACTGACTCGAGGCACTACGTACTGCTTCTAAGGGAGGAGCTAAATGTGTGAAATATGCATCAAAATTGTTCGAAGGTATTACAGGGCTACAGTTGGGATTTTCCAGAAAGCTGAAAGGCTCTGTATTTAAATCAAAGAAAGTGAAGTATTATGGAAAATGGACTAAGTGTATACTGCATTTTACGCACTTGAATACCCAGAAAAATCTGTTTCTAACTTGTAAAACTGGAGGTTGGGTGCCTTTAAAAATATCACCTTTAATAGTAGCTCTGAAGAGATGAGCCTGTAATTCTCAGTTTCAAAAAGCTATAGTTTTTTCATTTTTGATAATGTGGAATAGTGCTGTGGTGTACTGCAGCATAAATCCCAACTATGTACTTAATTGTTTCATCAGAGATCAGCAAAAGGTCACCCAGCTTTCTTATCAAATTACTGGAGTGCAAGTGTTTTCTGTGCTGGTCTGAGTTTGGTGCACACATATTCTTTGCAAATGGATGATTCCAGGGAAAGACAATTTTAGTTAAAGGTCACTAAAGGCTTATTGTCCAGTCATTTTTCAAATTTTAGATTGTGGAAACAATTGTGGAAAATAAGTGTCCAGTTTGGCAAAATTACAGTAATATGTTCTCCTGATGGGTTTTTAGCTATGAATACAATTGGAGATGATGTTACCATGTTGTTCATGTTAATCATTCCATAAAGCTGAATGCTTTCAACTATTCCAAAATACATGGTTGAGAAACCCTTCTGCTTCTTTTATCAAAATATGGAAGATATGTGTCTCAATTTGGCAACATAAAAATAATTTGGAATGGACTAAAATTAAATTATTTAAGGCCTCAGGCTATTGTTTACAGCAGAGACAAGAGATCTTGTTGAAATACTTTGAGCCAGAACAAAACAGCTCATTTATACCTAGCATTTCAGCCGTTCTCCATTGAATAATCAGAATTTTGACTTTTAGCAGTTTCTTTTTTTCCTGCCTTATCACTCTGCTTGTTTTCACTTCATTGGCAATAGTTTTGTATTCCTTATTCCCTTTCACAGGTCTCTTGGTTCTGGAGATGGGATTCATCTCACCTGATTTATGGCATGTGTCTGGTTATGTCTGCATCTAAGCCTGTCTTTAAAGACTCAGTTTACAGACAATTGAGAAAATTGTTGCTTCTGTGATGACTTATATCTACCTACTGCAGAAGTCTAAAAGCTTAACTCTATCATGGACACTCTTGATTTCTATCTGTCCTTAGCCCAGACAGTGTATGCTTCAACTAGACACCCTGGCCTTGATGTGGAGATGTGGATGTCCCATGTCAGGGTTGGTTCTCAGACTTTCTTGACAATTCTCCACATGTTTTTTTATTTTTTTGTTTGTTTGGTTTTTTTGTTTGTTTTTGTTTTGGGTTTTTTTGAGTGTGTGTGTGGCTTCACGTGTTTGACAGTGTTGAGAAGAACGAGTAGTGGCTAATAGATGTAGACCAGGAAGCTTTCCTGACTGTGGTTTGGTGGAGTGCTGGGGTTTTACAGTCCACAGTGTGTAACCTCTAGGCTAGATGCTCATAGTTGTAAGTTTTGTGCATTTCTGCCTGTTGTTAGCTATGCAATCTACACCAGCAGGGCTGTGTATTCCTTTGTGGCATAGGTGGGGCTTCCATGGTGAGGGAGGTGGCTTTCTGTGGAAGCCTCAGCTCTTGTAGAAGGTACACAAAGAAGAAAGATGCTCCGTGAAAGAGCTGAGTTATGTTTTGAAGGACTTAATCCATGTCTCTGCCACAAAATTTTTTTTTATGTGCGATGATGGACAAGTCACTTAGAGCTGACCTGTGTCAGGAGACTGTTTATCACATGGGAAGTCCTTAATCCAATGGGAATTGTCCTTAAAGATCTAAATTATGATGAAAACACTGCATGAAGTAACAGGTCCCATCAATCACAAGTTTGGCAGCCAGAACTACAGTTAGTAGCCAGTACATTTTCTGACCAGCTGCTTCACATATTACCATGGGTTTACAGATAACAGTTTCTTTTTTCTTTTTTTTTTTCCTTTTTTTCTTTTTTATTTTCTTGTTCTTGAAAAGGAAATATCCCTTTTGAGGGTAAT
Source organism: Hypocryptadius cinnamomeus (assembly GCA_013400635.1). Classification (NCBI taxonomy): domain Eukaryota; kingdom Metazoa; phylum Chordata; class Aves; order Passeriformes; family Zosteropidae; genus Hypocryptadius; species Hypocryptadius cinnamomeus. The sequence goes on from VYZP01003932.1 coordinate 11,822, forward strand.
ACAGAGTATATTCTAATAAATGTGGGAAAAGATTCTGGGGTGGCAGAAGTAATAATTGTAATAAGGGGCATTCTGGTGTCCTTTCCAGTGCCTGTAGAGAGATTCCACCTCCTGCTCTCCAGCTGGGAAATCACAAGGTGGTGCAGTGACAGTAGGGTGACTGCCAGAGACCAGAGAAAGTACCAGTCACAGCTGTATGAGGACTTGGAGCAGGAACAAGGAAGTCTAAGGATTAAAGGGGAAGGGGAGAGGGAGAATTCAAGTTTCAGATTTCTTCATCAATTTAGATTTCTTTCATTTGCAATGTCAAGCTAAAATAAGCAACACTATCCAGAAAGTGAATGCTTCTGAAGAAGTTTCTTGTATTTCTGTCTCCTGTTAGGACAACTTGTGAGTTGTAATGTGGTGATTTTAGCCCTAGTTAAATCAGTTTCCTAGGTTATGGGAGACATAGGTTCTGGGTTGATCCAGTGAGGTTCTTATAATCATCAGATAAGAAACACTCCAGAAGTGGTCATTTGGGACATTCACCTGGTGCAAAGGAAACTCTAAATTGCAGTCTGAAGTGGGAAGAATGAGATATGAAGCCTTGGTTTTTGACAGGCTTTGTAAGCATCAGACCACTTCAAATTTCCTGAGAAAATGTTCAGGAGAATAATCTCGGTTTTCTTCTGAAGTGTGATTTTATTTCTCTTTATGTGAGCTTCTGCTTTGTTTTCAGAAGTGGTTTTATAGAATCTATTAAGGAAAAAATGTTATGGGAAAGTTTTTGGTAATTTCTTTTGTTGACTGGGTGTTTTTTTGCTGTAATGCAGATGCTCCTTTTTTAAACCTGACAAAGGCATAGCTATCTGGGGACATGATACTCTCTGCTCTGTACTTAGAGCAGCAACACACCTTGCAGAATTGTTTTAAGGAGCAGTCTGGAGTGTGCCAATTTCTCTCTTTTCTGCTATTTTGGTAGTGTTTTGTGGAGTGAAGCACATGTATATAAGCTGCAAATGTACATTCCTGTATAGAATAAGCAGGCTGTCTGTGTGAATCAGCTGTTATGGGGGTGGCTGTGGGTAAGACATAAAACATGCAGTGGAAACTCCTTTGATGAAGACTCAGTAGTCTTCATGCTCTACACCTATGGGGCCTGATGCAAATCCAGTGAGCCCTTCCAGAGAGAAAGACTCTCCCTGTCAGGTCACAGCTTTGGATCAGCTTCAGGTGTGTTTGTGAACGTGTCTGTGGGATGTGGCTGGTTTTTGGCTAATGTAACAGGTGCCTGTGAGAGCTGAGAGGGAATTTGTTTCACTGCTCTGGGTTGGCAAGTGAATTTTATCTAAAGCTTGTCACTTGCACATAGCCAGCCTGCTCACGTTCTAAAAAGATTCTGCCCTCAGATTGTAAAGAACAAGATAATAACATTATGTTATGTACTTGAGAGCTAAATTATTTTAAAAGTCTGAAATTAGCAGATGAGGAGGAATTTATTTGCCAAATACATTTCAGAAGCAGCTTGGGAAACCTGTCAGAGCCCATCTTTAAGTGCTTAGCTAGTGGCTGTTCAACTTAATAGCTCTGAAGAGTGCTTGCAGTATGAGGGAGACCAAAACAAAATCCCAGAATGCGGGAAATTTTCTTCCAAACAACAAAAAATGCCGTCAATTCACAAACCAGATGGTTAAAGAGGAAAACCTGCATCTATAACCACTAACTTCACCTAACATCCTTTGTGCTCCAGGCAAAAAAAACCCCCTTGTTCTTTTTTTGGACTCTTTATCCTCTCTTTCCAGCTCTGTTAACTGATTGCATAGCTGAACTTGACCTTTGCTCTGGTAGTGATGCTGGCCTGTACCACACACTTGTCCTTTCACTGCACAGATATCTTCACATTCTCCTGTGTCGTGTCCTCCGTGTGTGGGACAAAGGTCTTTCCAGCCACTCACCTTCAAATTACTCCTTAAGATGCACTCCACCCCTCATGTCTGTGGGGCCTTGCTGACAGTAGCTGGGCAGAGTGGAAGGCTGTGTGAAAACACGCTCATGTTTTTCCTACTGCAGATCTGCTGTCAACCCCTTTCCTGCTGGGGACGACAAGGCCATGATGCCATTTTAGTAACCATCAGCTCTCATTGGAAGCTGACACAGACAGGAGCAGCTCTTGGCTCTGCTGGTTGTTCCCTTCCCTCTCCTTCACTCCCAACTGTCCCAGTTTGCTTTTAGCCACTGTGCTGTTTCCATCCTTCCTGGCTCTTACACATCTGCAAATTCAGCTCCTGTGCCTGGCCAAGGGACTAAGGCAGAGTCCATCCTTTCAGGCTTTAGTAGCACATCTTGGCTGTCAAAGATCTCTTTTGGGGAGGTGACTTCCTTGCACATGAAGCCACAGATGTTAATCCTTCAGAGTGGCAGAAAGGCTTCCCTCCTAGTTGATACTACTTGCCCAACTCCATATGGAAGGGGAAGGCATCCTAGCTAATCAAAGCTTCAGACAGGCAAATCTTCAAATTGTTTTAGGGCTTTTGATTAATATTGTAGGCTCCAGCGTCATGTGGCAGAGAGCCAGTACCAGTCATCTGACAATAGCCTTCACCATCTATCAATAATAGAGGGAATTCCTCTTGCAAGCTCCAGAAGCTTCTGTAATGGGTGAGATTGCTGTTTGGAAAGCATCCTGCAACATTCAGCCTTGCAGGTCTGCTGATTTTTAAATTACATGAACAAAACCTTGTAAAATCCACATAGCCCAAAGATAGTGACTTCTGTTTATACTGTCCAGATCACAGATGCTGAGCATGAATGCATGAGCAGTCCTTTTGTATGGTGTTTGACACTTTCTGCACTGTCTGCACTGTTTTTTAATATACAGAATCCCTGATTCTCCACTGCCTTGCACCCTGTCTATTCATTCTCACCCCTGTGAAGTGAGGGTAAAACACTATCAAAACAAAATGGTACCATTTTGCATGTTTTCCACTCAGTTTGTTCAGGTGTAAATAACGACAGAAAGAACGGGGCAGAGCAGAACCTGACCTGCAGTCTGTCTCTCAGTGCATCAGGGGTCTTGAAGTGGGGGGATGACAGAACAAACACAAGCTGTTACCTTGCCATTTTTGCTAATGCTTTAAAACCAGGCAGCTTGTGAGGATGACAGATGCAAAAGTCGGGCAGTACTTCGTTCCTGTAGTCCTCACGTGACGTATTCCCCCGGAGCAATGGAAGTGTTACCTGTGGTGCAGATGGGTGCTAGTGATAGCTGGTATAGGAGCAGGGTTCTCAGTGAGAGTCATCTTTCTGAGTTGTTCAGCTGCTCCACTTAGTGCTGGAGAAAGAAAAATTCTTTGTACTTTTTGTTGCATTACCTTGGCTTTTATAAACGTTTGTGAATGGGGAGTGAGCTCTTCGAGCTGTGGTAAGCCTTCTGCTTTGTCTCCTGGGCCCTGGACATGAACAGTACTCACATCTTTTTGACTTTTTAAATATCTTTTGTTGTTGTAGTGACAGAAAACTGTACTCATCCTAACTGACTTTCCATCATCCTCTAATACTGCCTTTACACAGCTCTGCAAGTAAACATCCACACCCTCTTCCAAAAAAGCATATCTCTTTTCCCTACCCATCTTTCTCTTTGCACAAATCCCAGCTCTGACACCTTCCTTGCTTTCCTGAACAGCACATTAGACCATCCTAGACCATTCTGTTTTTAGCAGGGCACAGAATTTAAGTATATTTATGATTTGTTCGTAAGATATTTCTATTACCCCTTGTGATATAATGTACTTCACCATTAATGCAGGAAAAATAATGTGGTATTGCACAAAAA
>VYZP01003934.1:0-106061 GCA_013400635.1 Hypocryptadius cinnamomeus
AGAAAACAAGCAGTCCAGTGGTGAACAGCAACATGCAAATCCAACTGTGAGCTACTGTTTATGTTTCCCTGGTTTTAGCTATTTATTTATATTTATATCTTCTACTAGATTTCCCCCTAGTGACAAATGAAGAGATCTCTGCACTCCCGACTGTGAATGTGCTCCCTGGAGGCAAATATTCAGGAGCCAAATTGAAGTCAGTGATCAGGATGTTGCGTGGATTGCTGGAACAGGGAGTCCCTTCTAAAGAGATTGAAGTGAGTAACTATTTGTCCTTTAAAGTCCTTTTTCCCAGTATGAAACAAAAATAGAATGGCTGGATCATCACTGCCTTGAATACCACAGCTCTTTAATTGAAAGCTCAAAAGAGATGAAAAGACTTGACACTAAAGACTTCTCTCCCTTCTCCCACAAGCTGCTGAGAGATGAGATCAGTTTGAATTCAGTTCATAAGTGCTTTTTGCATCATTCTTGCTTCTGGTAAATTACCAAGTGAATATAATGTAAACAGGCATAGACAAAGGCTGTAAAGTCCAGCTGCTCAATGTGAAATCAGTTTTTTCAAAGTCTTAAGTCAGCCATGTTACATGATCTCTTTTTTGAGAGAATGAGATAAAATATTTACTGATAGTGTGTAGGGTTTGATTTGGGTTTTTTTTTGTTGTTCATTTCATTTTCTTGGCTGTGTAAAAGATTCCTTCCTGTGACTGCATTATTTTGCATATCCACATTAGGATTTGATTTTTAATTATTCTGTTTGTTAATGACTTGAGAACATAACCACTCTTGCTATTATTACCAATCAGTGTTTCCTAATGCACATGTAATTGCTTCTTTTCAGAACCTTCAGGAGTTAAAACCTCTGGATCAGTGTTTAATTGGACAAGCAAAGGAGAACAGGAGAAAGAACAGATATAAAAACATACTTCCTTGTAAGTCCTAACTCATTTGAAATTCACAGTTTCCATTGTCACCACCTGTATGGTCAGATGGATCGGATTAGAGGCGGGATGGTTTGATTCCTAACCCTAGTAAGGATGAAAATGAAGCAAGTGAACAATGTACTACTATGCTGTGGTAGGTGGGGATGCATGATCACAGATTTTCCAGTTGTTTTAGCAGATCCCATGTCTTAAATGATGTATATGTGTGGAACCAGACAAGGTTTTTTCAGTTTTACCCATGCAGAATTGGAAGAACAGACGTGTGTACTATTGTCAGTAAATTTCCTGCCATAAAATTCTGCTTGTTAGGTGTTGAGAAGTAAGAACTGACAGAGGTTAGTTCTATGTGAGAAGAACTCAACCTCTGTTTTTCAGAGTTGCTGCAGTTCAAATCACTTGTCCCACCTATCTGCTGATTTACATTTCTCCTGCGGACATATTTTTCTTTATTGAAAGTACTGATGAGTGTCCTAAGTTAAGTATTTAAGTGATTTATTTCTTCTAAAGCAAGCTGTGGAAGCACCAGTGGAGAGAAGTGCTGTGTGAATGTGTAAGGCTCAGCACCTGTATTGTGTGAAGGTCTGATGATGTGCTCACCTAACATGAGGTCTTTCTGTTGTGTGGGGATGACAGATGACACCACCAGAGTCCCTCTCGGGGTTGAAGGGGGATACATCAATGCCAGCTTCATTCGCATGTCCGTGGGGAACGAGGAGTTCGTGTACATTGCGTGCCAAGGACCTCTTCCTACTACTGTAGCAGATTTCTGGCAAATGGTTTGGGAACAAAACTGTACTGTGATTGCCATGATGACTCAGGAGGTCGAGGGAGAAAAGATCAAGTGTCAGCGTTACTGGCCAGATGTGCTCAATAAAACCACCATGATCAATGACAGACTACGCCTTGCTCTCGTGAGACTTCAGCAGCTGAAGGGCTTCATCATCAGAGTGCTGGAGCTCGAAGACATTCAGGTGAGTGAATCTAATTCTGCATGCTTGGAGTTTTTTCTGAGTGTTGCCATATTTATCCTTATACTTCTGCCTTTCCTGCTTTCACTTGCATTGTCTACATCAAGAGGCAACCCAGGGCTTCTCCTCTTTGCCCAGTGATCATTACTGGGCAGCTGTTCCTCATTGCAGCTTGTGCTGCTTTGTGACCTTTACAGGAGAAAGCAATTGGGCCAGGCTGTGATTTCATTACACTAATGAGACTCTAAATTTTGGCTCCCATTGGCCACAGAAACATATGTAGGGATATGAATTCACGACTAATTCACCCTGGCTGGTTGACTCCTCTGTGTGATCAGCTCAGTCTGCACAGTGAACCTTATACTTTTAAATTACTTATTAGTTATTTCCAGTTTAGCTCTTATTGTCTTGAATTACAAAGCACCTTCACTGGGCAAATCCCTGTGTTCTGACACTTTTCTTTGGGAACTCCATTTCTTTCTTTTTATTCTTGCCACATACCAAATGGTGGTGTTGTTTTTGAACCTCAGACGGGTGAAGTGAGGCACATTTCCCACCTGAACTTCATTGCCTGGCCTGACCATGACACCCCCTCGCAGCCAGATGATCTGCTCACCTTCATCTCCTACATGAGGCACGTCCACAAGGCAGGACCCATCATCACCCACTGCAGTGCAGGCATTGGGAGGTCGGGCACCCTCATCTGCATAGATGTGGTCCTGGGGCTGATCAGCAGAGACCTTGATGTGAGTATCCCAGGGGATGGGCCCAGGGGTGCTCCTGACCTGCAGGAAGTGTGTTCCACTGAATCCATTCAGTCTTTTAAAGAGTGTGCCTTGCTGTTGGCAGTATTATGTTTTCTTTGCTGGTAATCCGAGGTGGGGAGAGCTCTAATATCCAGTGGCTCTTGGGTTAGTTCAGAGAACCTCAGCAGCCAGGTGCCACTTGAAGTATGTTGCAAGGTCATCTTCTACCATAGTGGACTTCTGGCACATGGCATGGGAAAAATGGTGTTGCCATGATGGCTTGGTCAATTGGTGGAAGAGGTGTGTGAATTAACTTTTCCAGCACAACCAGGGATGCTTTCTAGGGTGATCCACAGGAGGGTGCTAGCTTCCTTATCTTTATGTCCTTCAGCAGCCTGGGGTAGCAAAACTGTGGTGGATTTCTAAGGATGATGAGCTATGTCATGCTTAGCTCAGTGGAGTTTCTAGGCTCCCTCTGAATGTCTGAAACTCTCTTTTCTGCATGCTTAGCTCAGAGTAAGCAAGAGAGCCCATGTCCAGAAAGAACACAAGAAAAGGGCAGGAGCATCAGATGTAGGGCCACATCCAGATTGCCTAGAGACAGCACATGCTGGTTACCTACCAGACAAACATAGGCTGTAGTGAATTATTTGTTTCATTACTAATGTACCTAATTCTGTTCCCTGTTTTGATGCTGGGGATGTTTCTCTGTTCTGCATGTCTGTCTTTTTAGAATGTTAAACTTGCTGTTTGTTTTGGTAGTTCGACATCTCGGACCTGGTGCGCACCATGCGTCTGCAGAGACACGGAATGGTTCAGACAGAGGTGAGTCTGGATTCTCCAGGCATTCACTGAACCATCTGAAGTGCCAGAGAGCTTCATGATGCACACAGCAACTGTCTTTGTGCACTGTAATGTGACACTTGTGTCACAAGAATTAAATCAGATGAGTAGCAGGATGTATTTAACATTTGTAAACCCAAGCTGGTTTTAACATGCTGTATTGTTTTGATCTGTGTTTAAAAAAAAGTGAGTTTTTATCTTCAAAAGCATGTGTTTATAGAGGAGGTCAGCTAAGCTTTTTTGGTTTAAAGTTGTGTTGTAAACTGAAGAGAAGGCCTAACTGTAGCTGCTGTGAATCAGTGATATGTCTTGAGATCTCTTTTGGTAATATATTAATCCAGAAGTTCAATCTTTTAGGAATAATCCAAATCTAGAGCTAATTAACTTTAGAGATGGTCATCACAAGGTCTTGTTAAAATCTGCACTTTTTCTTTGAATGGAAAGGAATTGTGAAATCATAGTTTAAAAAACGCCCTGAAATCAAATAAGTAAACTATCAGCCCCATCCCCACCTCACACCCCAAAACATCTATCAGCCCCCACACCTCTATCACTCAGATTAAAGTAAGAAGTTCCACTGTCCTCTGAGTTCTGTATTAGTTGGCATTGATGCAAGTCCTTGAAATTCACTTGCTGTCTTCATTTCTACTTACATAAATTGCCTGGTCTCCTTTAGGTGGTTTTGGTGTGAAAGAAAGATAAATGTCCCACATGAAATATTATCTTTAGTGACAGAAGAGTGTCGTATTTGCTTTAAGTTGAGGTTGCATATTTTTCCACTGTAGCCTTTTTGTTTGTTTGGGGGGTTTTTGTTTGGCTGGTTTTTTGGGGGGTGTTTGTTTGTTTGGTTGGGGTATTTTGTTTTTGTTGTTTGGTGTCTTTTCTTTTCTTGGGTATTTGGTGATGGTGCTTTTATTTGATAGTATAATTAGTATTGAAAGCGCTGTACAACTGTGAAGTGCAAGTGAGAGCACTTAGATGTGCAGACATTTTTCACATGTTCTGTAATTTCCTTTTCCTTACAGGATCAGTACATTTTCTGCTATCAAGTTGTCCTTTATGTCCTGAACCAACTCCAGGATGATGAAAAACAGAGAGACAAATAAAACACTGAAGCAGAAGTGCATTTAAAATAAGGAAGCAAGGAGGATGAGAGACTTTGGAGCATTTTATTTGTCTTGCCAATGGTTTTCTAATCCCTTTTTTCAGTTGCTGTCCAATGCCTTTTCTATGAAGTCTCTCCATCATTCCAAATATGGTATATAGTTTTAAGGGAAATGGATAGCTCATACAATACCACTATTATCTTCAGCCCCATGGATGCACATGTGAGATTTTTGCATAACAATATTTAATAAAGCTGCATTTTTTGCAGCTTCCTTAATATGTCATAAAACAGAAATAAAAATATTTTAATTTAAAAAGAAAAATAAAGAAGAAGAAAAAAAGTAATCCTATACTACTTCCTGCAGTTCTGCAACTGTTTTGGGGTATTTGTTTATTTCAGGGTGGGGAAGTGGGAGGGATGAAACAGTATTTTTATCTTGTAAACTTTATTACAAAGACCTTTTACTAGTCTCTTTTGAAAGCTTGTTCATGGCACAGAATTTTTGCCCTTCTGGTACAATTAGAGCTATTTTATAGAGGGTATCTTGAAATTAGCATTTAAGCTTTAAGAGATGCCTGTTAGGATAAGGATAGTAGTGAATGTTAACTGTATCACAGTTAATAATGTTTACTTCATAGAATTTTATGTATATATTTATATACTTTTACACAAAAAATAAAAAGCTGAATTATTGGGTGTCTGACCTTATAATTGATTAGGCATCTCTACTCTGTAAATAAAAATATACCTAATGTACACTAATCAGTGGTCTGGGTGTTTTTGTGTCCTTGTGACTGATTTTTCTTGCTCTTCCATGGCATCATTCCTTGTGGTTGCTGCCCCTAAGACATAAAAGGCTGTGCACATTTTAAGTTTTCAGTGTCCTTCTGTTCTTCAGTATCTGTTTGAATAATCTGGCAGAACTGTGGGCTCCTTTCTGGAGAGTTTCCACACTGTGGTGAAGAGTTTCTTTTCCCTCCCTCCTTGTTTTTCAGCACACCTGGGCATTGAGACCATACCACTTTTTTAGGGGGTGTGTTTGCACTGCTACAGCAGTGTTCTGACAACACTGTAACCTACTCTGCTTACTGCCACCAGGCTTGAGGTTGGAGGCAAGATATTGGATTCTCAGTAGCTCTGTGGTTTAGTGATACGGTAAACAGTCAAAACTGTTGTGATAGAAAATTTTCATTTTAAGCTCTGTGAGAGCCTTGGATGGTGAATAAATGCCATCAGCCTCGAGTGGTCATTTGAGGGCTTGGGCAATATTCCTGTCCCAGCAATCCTTGACAGAACTGAAGCTTTTGCACTGTCAGGAAGGGTGTAAAAGTGCTGATTTAACAGCATTCTGCATTGAAGTGGTGGAAGTAAGTTCAGAGGCTGGTGGTTATTCAAGGTTTTGACTCTTCAAAATAGTAGCCCGCAGTGTTCCAGTGTTCCAAAACTGAGGCAACCACTGCCTTGCAAGAGCATGACTTAAAAAAGGAAAGAGCCTTTTTCTCTTTTCAGTAATACTCTGTATTTTATTCCCTTCAGCATAACAGCAAAATTGTGCATTTTACAGAGCACCATAGTTTGAGGAAGGAAAATCAGTTCTGTGTAGATAGAAGCAGAGGTAAATTGATTAGCCATGTTGGCAGTATACCTATGTGAAGGAGCTATAGATTGAAGACAAGATTTTTCAAGACAACAGTTGTATACAGGCAAAGTAAGTAAACTCAGCTATTTAATACACTGCAGCTGCTTTAACATAAATAGTGAGTTCAGAGGGTTTGGGCATGTCTGGGTTTTAGAAGCAAAATAAAGTGTTATGGTAACCAGACAGCATGGTTAAGGCAGTTAAATTCTTCTTTTAAATGTTTTCAGGTACATGCCAAACAATGTAGAAGCAGGAACAGATTTTGTATAGCGTGCTGCAAGTACAGCACAAACAGCTTGCATCAGATAAAAGCTTGTGGGAAACATAGATCAGTGAAAGATCCCAGATTTTGCTGCTTGTCCTCACAGATATGATGATGATCTGTGGTATGGTGTGTTATACCCAGTTTCCTTTTAATGGTGGACACAAAAAAGAGCAGAGGATAACTAACTTGACCTAACCTCCCCTTCCTCAGAAAAAGGACAAACACAAACACACAGAGAAACAAAAAAAGCAGAGATCTGCACAAAAAAAAGAAACACATGCACACACAAAAAGCATTCAGGTGTTGCTGAGAAATCATGCATGTATGGTGAAAGGTGGCACTGGCCTCTTTTAAGAAGTGCTCTGAATTTGTTTGGGTTTTTGTCTCAACACTGAGGAATAGAATATTGAATAAACATTGAATGCTCTCTAGTGTGACACTTGCTGAGGACACTGGAAGGTTGTCTGTTTTCTGGTAAGCAGGTGGAACTTCTCCTCTGTGACACCTGGTGTGGTCACTTTGGTTGAAACAGCAGTGGGATGGCTTAAACTTGGTTTCTGTGCAAAATCTGATTGGAAATAGGTTCATCTTATTCTTCAAAGGATTAGATTACTTAAAATCCTTATGCCCCCTTTGAAGAAATGAGAAGTAAAATTATTAAGCAGCCTAGTTCCTTGAAAGGAAAATTGCTGTGTGCTTCCTTACTATGCTGACTATATGATTTTTAGGGGCAAAAAATCTTGAGAGGCTTTTTTTTTTATTTAGAACTGGGATGCCTTGCTGAATAAGCATACAGGACATGCTCCAGCTGAAAGGGATTTTCCTTTATATAGGTATCTGATTTTTAGCAGGAAGTGTACCAGACTAGGGAAAAAACTGACATATAATCCATTATAGTTCTAATTAAAGAACTGACCCTGTGTGTTAACCCAAGAGAGAAAGGATCCTTTTGTTTTTCCAGCCAGAATTAGCTGACAGAAGCACAAATGCTTTGCCACATAAGCAGCCCTGTGCCATTAGTAGTTTATAATATCTTAGTTTTCCTTGCTGGTCTTTGCTTGCAAGAGAAGGGCAACAAAAGGAGGGATTCCATAGCTCCTTGGAAACTGTTTTGAGGGTTCATTACTGTTGTTACTTGAATGCTTCTGAGCAGCTTCTTTCCTTACAACTGAAGTTCTTCCAAAATTACCTGTGTGGGGAAAAAAAGAACCATCATCTGGGGGGAAGTTTGAATTTGTGACATCCACTGATAGGCAAGTCATTGGGGCAATGACTTGGGGCAAACATCAAGTGGCTTGTGGATATTGGCACAGCTGAAGTGGAGAATCTGTCCTGTGCTGCCTTCTCAGTGTAGTTGATCTCGGGGGTAAACTCAGGGAAATGTTACTCAGCATTTAAGCAGCTTTGAGAGGGCAGTGTAGCAAGGGCTCTGAATATTAAGAGCATTCATTCACCAAATATTCATTCAGAGAATGGCATTCTCCTGGCTGGGCAAAGTGGCAAATAAATGAATGAACGAGCCAGCAGAGAAGAAAAGGCCAACTCAACACTGGGAAAGAAAATGCTGACAAAAAGTGGTTGATACAAATAAATGCTTTATTGCCTATACTGAAAAGACAATGAAGAGCAGACTTACACATACATGATGAGATAACAAGCTCCCATGGCACATAGTTCTGAGTAATGTTTGCTGCAAACTGGAGCACATTCACTGGGTTGGAATTGGAGGTTAACTAAACTTCTGGATTCTGTCTTTTGGAAAATTCCTTCTGGAGATCCTATTCAATTTTAAGTGACCTGTCCAGTGCAGTGCTGACTGATGAAGGTGTTTTATTTGACAGTGGTGAATCTATCACATCTTCTGGGCATTGGAGAATTTGTGGAGTGGGATGTTTCACACCAGCCTCTCCCATGAGCGAGTGAGGATGAAAATGACCATTTGTGCCTGAAATTTTGGCCTATATAGATCTCTTGCAGATACACATCTTGGTCCATCCAGCTCATGTCAGCTTCTGATAAAATTGATAATAGCCATCATGGAAAGAAAATCTTGTATTGCTGTGGACATGATGACTGAATTTCCACTGCTGCTTTGGACAAACAAACAAATGGAAAAAAAGGGCAGAACACTACATCCTGTGGCTGACATTCAGACCTCAGCTTGAGCATCACTTCTTGGGCTTAATGCCTAGTGTTTTGTGTTGGCCAGCCCAGTGGGCTCTGTGGGGAACTTTGCTTCTTAATGAGATGTTAGGAAGAGGGTGGTTGGTTTTGTTTTATTGAAGTGCTGGAAAGATCTTGCCGGCTATGAGAACGTGACTTGAAGGATAAATCACTGGACTGGGAGCAGATTTAATTGCTAATTTCCTCAAGTGGGTTCTAAGAAATGAATTTCATCCTCCTTGTACTGTGATGACCTCCATAGTCAAAAATTTTCTCTGGTAGGGCTCTGACTGTATCTTCAGTACGATAGCCAGATTCGCAAATGAATTGTTATCTCTAAACAAGTTTACTTGGTCACAGATGTAGCCTGGTATTCAGTAACAGGGAGCTTTGTATGGTCTGTTTTGCCTTCTCAGCTCTCTTTAAAGCCAGATTGGATATTCCTGCACTGTCCTCAAAAACAGATACACTGGGATATCCCATTAAAACCCCCTTTTCTTGAAGCCTTGTCAGAGGTGGAACTCAAAGCTTCAGTAAAAGAACTTGATTTTGGTTCCACCTCTAACATTACTGAGCTTTCAGACCAAGCCCACTGAAATTGGAGTGTGCTGAGCATTTGGTGTGTAACAACTCTGTCTCCTTGAGGTGGGTAAGCCAAATTTGATGTGCTGAGCAAGTCTGCAGTAGCCTTTTGGAAGCTGGACAGGGTTAGAAAATAAAGCAAGAGAGTTCTTGGCCATGCACTGTAGAATGGGGTCACTTTCTCCACAGCTCCTTTAACACTTGTTAAGGAAATAAATTTTCACTTGTCAAACATTTGTAGGTTTAAAAATACCCTGGCTTTGAGTGTCAACATGCTGGAAAGTGCAGAAGAACTTTGCTTGCATTTCCTTGTATCTCTTGCATGTAGCCTACTGCTGGATAGAGAATGAAATATCCCATAAGACATGGTCCCCACAGTTGTGGGTTTCCTGTGTTCAAATCTGTCTTGAGATCCTGCAGTGTTTAGTACAGTCCATACTAGGGACAAGGCTTTTTTGAAGTTAGTTCTTCAAGCAAGGAATAATAATGTCTCAGAACAGTGACCTCTGACCTGGTAATTAAAATAACTGGTCTGTGTCATCTTGAGGCATGCAGGAAAAATTGTTCATTTAAAATAAATTAAATGATGAAGTAAGGTCAAATGCATTTATCCTCTCAATGTCTTCAACAGGTGCTGAATGCTCTGAAGCAGAGGTGACACTGCCTGGCTCCTCCTAAAGCTGGGTTTTGGTATAATGGCACAAAGACTGTGTTCCCAGTTCTTCTGTGAAAAGATAATCATGCTGACACTGCAGATAAGAGGTTATCAGAAGGCATTTCCTCAATGGTAGTGTTCCTAGAGCACTGCCAGTCTTCCCATCAGCACAATCTGCTTATGCTGCCCAGTCCCGTAATGGAAAGAATTCCCTGAAGCACAGCTACCTGCTTTGCTTTTCTGAGGGAATCATAAAGCCCTAGCAAACAAGGTTAGATTTAGGCAGGAATTATGTGAGCCCTGCAAGATTGTCCATTCATATGATAATTATTCTGCATTCATCCCCTTTTTATAACCTGCTTTTTTATGCACATCTGCATTTTCTTCCCAACAGAGCTTAAATTTTGTTTTGTTTGTTTCAAATCCCTGTATTGGTGTAAGCATTCAGCAATTCTGTCTGCTGTGATAAGTCCTTACCATGACTGCTTTGTGCTCCCAGGAGCTCAGGCTACTTGTCTTGGGCCTTTTGGTCCTGGGACTTTGGAAATAAACTCCTTGTCTAGTGATGTGTAGCCCTGGCATGTTGATGGTTGCTTTAGAAATCAGCGTTTTCTCAGCACAGGATTCAACAGAAATATTTGCCTAAGTGGGATTTGGGTGTCCAGCCACATGGGTGTACTACTAGAGAGGGTTGTCTTATTCACCTCAAGAACACTTACTTCTTCACCCCCAAATCACTTTATCTTTTTTCTTTCTCTTTTTATTACTGTCTTGTGAGAGAGACATTATTCATATATCTCTTGGGTGGCCAGTGACTTGATGTTTTATAGCACATAGGGATAATGCAGTTTTCAGAACTTGATTTCTGAACTTGGGCATGGTATCAGAGGCTCCTGGAGATACAATAACCTTCTTCTGCACTCCAAGGTTATGGAACTGGGCAGAAAACAAGTGCAACCAAGGGAAACACGTAGGTACCTTATCTTTCAAGACCTCCTGGCTTCCTTTGCACAATTTATTGTGCAGTCTGACTGTGTCATGTTGTCCAGTTGTCTCATTCACTTAATTTTTTGAGGTTTGCCAGTGTTCTTGGCCCTAGGTAAGAACACAAATCAGCATCTGACACGAGAAATTTTTTATATTATGTATGTGGAGAGGTAAATGATGTTATATTCCAGTTAGTTTTTGTAAAAATTCACCTTAGAGTCCAAAGGAGCTCAGCATAGCTGAAAGAGGTGAATGGAAAGAGGTGACTTCCACAAAGGGCATTTCAAAATGTTCCCCTTCCTCTGGAACATAAAGTTTCCTCACTCACTGTGTATGAATCAGCTCATCCAGGAGAGGAATCCAAAAGGGAATTGTGCCGAGCAATCATAATTCTAACAAAGCCCTTACAAAGGGTCTAGTCAAAGTGAAATGTTTATTTCAAAACATCCTCTGTCTAGCTCTTACCTTGGTCTTTCCAGCAGGTTCTGTGACCTTACACTTGTCCTTGTTGAACTTCATAGGGTTCATGTTAGCCCAAGTTACTGTAGTGCCCACTCTTCCAGCCTGTCCAGGTCTTCCTGCAGGGTGAGTCTTACTTCTCAAGTGCCTGTTCCCCATTTGGCAAACCTCACCAGGGTGCACTTGGTCTCATCACACCAATCACTTGTGTGGATATTAAACAGTTTTGGGCCCAGTGTCGATCCCTGATGGACCCCACTTGTAACAGGTCACCAGCCTGAAGAGGAGCTGTTTACCAGCGCCTCGTGGCTGCTTCCTCCCAGCCAGTTCCCCACCACCTGTCTAGACCATAATGTGTCTGTTTGTCCAGGAGGAGGCTGTGGGAAACCATATGGAAATCCCTGCAGAAATCCAGGTAAACAATGTCCAACCATGTGCCCCACTTGGACCGAGCAGTTCCTTTGTCATAGAAGGTGATCAGCTCTGTCAAGCATGATTTGCCCTTGGTGAATCCATCCTGGCTTTTCTCAATCACCTGCTTAATTTTTCTTGTGGTAGCTTCAGGAGGATTTCTTCAGTAACTCTCCCAGGAACTGAAACGTAACTTGGTGGTAAAAGCATTTGTAACTTGGGGAAATACATCAGGTTAGTAATGCCCACACAACCACAAATCCGTGGGGCATCAGTGTGGTTGAAAGCCTGACTCTGTCAAAGGTATTTACCAAGCTTGTAGATTGTTCAGTGAAATCTAGATTTCATTGCTGGCTGCTCACATGCTTTCTAGCTGTGTTAAGATGAGTTGGCAGCAGAGCAGGCTTTCCCCACACCCTGTTCAGTCACGTGTGTGTGCATTTCCATCTGCCCATGTTGTCACAACATGAAGTCTGTGCTTCAGCTGAGGATACCCCTCCTTCTGTGGCTTGCAGAATGATTGTCTGATGGTCCCTCACCTGGTGCTAAAGCCATGACCTAGAGCTCAGCTGCTTCATCTAATCATCAAAGCACCTGTGCTCCTCTTTCATATCAGTTGCTCTAAGTGGGTTGGTTCACAAGGCTTCACATAAAGCTCCTGTAGCCTGCACCCCTGCCAGAAGTCATTTTGCTCAATCAGGAGCATGGCATGCTGCAAATGAATGTCACAAAATGAAATGTAAACATTTTCTGTCCTATTTCTTCTTGTTGGAGACTTTGCTTCTGCTGAGGTGATCTTGCACTTAATTAATCAAGGCTTCTTTAACATGTTTCCAGGCAGGATTTGCTTCTTCCAAAGCCTTTGTAGAACACGGCTGCGTGGCACACCCATGGGCCAGGCCAGACCTCATGACATGATGTTAATGCCATCAGTTCTGCTCTTCTGTGAACCAAAGACAAGTTTGGGGCAGACAGGATGGTGAGAAATAGGTGGTGGACATTGTGAGTGAACAGTGTTGTAGGAGTGAGTTCAGCCCCTGTGCATGGACCAAAGCAAGGGGAATTTTTTTTTTTTTAATTTACTGTGATGAGCCAAAATGGTGCCAGTTGTGTAGTGGCTGAAACTTAGCTGTGTCTGAGAACCCTATGAAGTGGAACCCCTGCAGTGACATAAGGAGCTTAATTGCTACAAGATCCTTCTCCTTCTTTTTCCTCCTTGCTTCCTAAACATTGCTTTGAATTTTTATCCAATGCTGCCTTTTAATCTATAGCTGTCTTTTTAATGTTTGTTTTTTCTCTTCTCTCCTTTTCATTAATGTTGACATTCATTGGAGGCCTATTTGGTTGTCTAAAGGGAGGGGCTTAATAGCACATTTATTCTTAAAGTTGAGCAAAACATCCTGGAGCCAGTAGCAGTAGCCCTGTTTGTCATGCTTTTGGCCAAGCCTGAAGTTCTCTTCAGGAGCTGACCTGAAATGGAGCATCACTGCTGGGAGAAGGGGAAAATGGATCTCTTGGTTCTCCCTTTCTTAGCTACATGTGATCCACATGTTTGGCTTGTATGCTTAGGAGCACTGTCAGTGACTGCCAGTTGGACATTCCAGGCTCTGCGTCACATGTCCCTGAAGATCTCGAGCCAGTGTCCCTCATCCAGTTGCAGTTGGGTTCCCTGTGAGGAATGCTGAAGAGCTCAGCAGAGATGCTGGCTTTGGCAGCTGCTGGTCCTTTGAAAAACCTGCCATGAAAGCCAACATCACATGGCAGCTTCCACTGCCTTGCAGCTCTAGACAGCGATTACTAAATCTGTTTTGTTGTTTCTTGACGGTTAAGGCAAAATTGTGCAAACATTCATTATGATCTACTGATGAGTGTGTGTGGCTCTAAGAGGTCTTTCTGAAACCAAAAGGAGTGTTTACAGGAGAATTCCCACCATTTACAAGCTTTTCCTGAACTCAGCTTCTTGAGCTGTGTGTTTGATGCAGAGATTGTGCCTCAGCCTATCAGTATTAGGAATTGTGTGTGGAAAAAGTTGTCAACCTAGTACACATCAAAAATTCAAATGATTTGCTGCCTCAGGTAAGCAATCTGTTCTTCAGGTTCCATCTAACCTTCCTGTTGTGTAGTATTTCAGTGAACATAATCATAACTGAATGATGATTTAGAATGCTAGGGAGAACCTAGGGATTCACAAAACTCTGAAAATCTCTGTGGGAGTGTTGGGGGCGGGTATTCTGTATTTTAATTTTGCAGTACAAAATTGTTTTGGAGAGTTAATTTAAAATGGAGATTTTGGATGTAACACACTCAAACCTAAATGCAGAGTGTGCACCCACAGGCACACATTGAAGGAGGAAATAAATGTTTGGATATCATTTTTTGTTCAGTGTGGCACTTACTGGAATGACTTGCTGCTTTGGTAACTGAAGATTTTTCATGTTTACTTGTTTGACTTACGTTTTTTCTTACTGTTGACTCCAATAAAGCGTTTTGCATTGACCTTTTTCACTGTTGAAGCAAAGCTTGGGTGGCATTTATTGTGTACAATGCTGCTCTTTTGTAAAAGAGATGTTGCATATTTGCTTTTCCTCTTCCAGAGAAGCTGACCCAAATTGAGCCTTCATGATGGAATTTACAGACATGCAGAACAGTGGCAATAACTAGGAATTAATATGTTGAAGTCTTGGCTTCCCAGGTGCTGTGACAAATGTTGAGATTGTTTAAACAAAATAATCCCCCCCTCAATGCAAGAAGCATAACCACTGACTGGAAGGAGGTTTAAATCTAACATGTTGTCCATGTTACCAAACAATTGATGCCTTTTGTAACTTGAAGCTGCTGAGAAATTATCAGTGCTGGATGCTGGGTCTCAGTGGGACCCTCATGTAGATGTAGTGCTTAGGGTAGAGTGCTCACAGGAACCATTCCTTGGAAGTTTGGGCAATGAGGGTTTTACACACATATTGCAAAACTTATTATTCTGTCCCTGCCCAACCCTCCCAAGGATAATTTTTATGCAGTTTCCATTTGTTTCTCATTTAGATCTTAACAGCTGCCAGTGTGCTCTACACTTATACCACCTGCTATCACTCTCCAAAGTACATCTATCTTTTTTTTTACTTTTGGCAATACATCTGCAAGGAATGAACCTTAACTTGTCAAAGTTCATAGGCAATATGGAACATTTTAAGGCATTCTGAGTGATAAGTGAGTAATGCCAAGTAAGATGATGGAAATTGCTCCAGTTGGCTGCCAAAAGCTAGTAGGGTGTAGCCTCTAGTACAGTCTGGTGCCTCAAAGAAGGTGGTTTCTTTTTAAAATCTGTTTTCTTCAATTTAGATATTTAGATATTGAAATATAAAGGCTTGCCCCCCTCTCTTCTCAGAAAAGTTTGATTCCTAACATCTGTAGAGCAACTAATTGCATAACAGACTGTACCCAAGTTAGTCTTCTTTCTTAAAGTCAACCTATCCTTTTGGTTGTATTCTTCCCTGCCGCTTTTCTCAGTGTTGTACTCAGCTGTTTCTTTCCTTTGCCCTGCAGCTCCTCTAACCTCACTGTAGCTACACTGTGTGGGTCAGGCCCAGTGAAATGCAAGTGCTTTCCAGGATTTGCCCAGCGAGGATGTGCTCCTGGCAGTCAGCTCTGGTTCTGGAAAGTGCTAAGGTTAAGGAGGTGCAATAAAACAAGTCTAGAGGGAAGTGTTTTGCTGAATCAGAGTTAACAGAGAGTTTTGCTGCCTCAGCCTTCTTCAGACTCATCATTTCTCACAGCTCCATTTACCTTGTTGAACTGGTTTTTGTGTGTGCTTGCCTGGATGGGTTTCTGAGTTTTGCTCACTTTCCAACTCGACTTTGGAGGCAGGAGTTTGAGGATGAGAGTAACAAACTCCTCCAAATATGTGGAACTCTTGAAATCCTGTGCATTAGGGTTGTACCCCCTGCTTTAACAGCACCAACACACACATCTGTAGTGTGGCTGGCTCCTTGCCTACCGCTGGGGAAAGACACAAGAGAATCAAGCCCTTGGCAGGTTTGTGTAGGATTTGGGATTGCCAGAACACGAGCAACTCCGCAGGTGTGCAGCCTCTGGCTCTCTGCAGAGGCAGCAGGGAGATGCAAGGCAGAAGGGCGCTGACAGCCAGAGGGGCTCAGGGGTCAGGGATTGTTCTACCGGGCCGGGGCAGCAGAGCCTTTGTGGAGCACAGTCCTTGCCTGCTGACCCGGTGCAGAAGTGCCCTTTGCAAATGAAAGGCCACCCACGGCTCCCCCAGGCTGGGAAACACAATATCCACTGGACCCTTTTCACCTCCGAATGTGGAGGACTCATCAGTGGCAATAAATGGCAGCAGTGAGATGGATTTCTTGTCAGCAGAGCTGGGAGAGCACATGGTAATTAAAGGACAGCAGTGACTCTGGAAGAGTGAAGGTAAAGGGGTGTGTCTGTTTAAAAACCTGATGCAGTGCAGTGCAATGAAGTGTTTTGAACAGCATGGTAAGGGCATGAATTTGACCTATTTCTGTGTATAAACAAATAACATGTTTTACTCTACAGCAAATGTATTTATTTCAGGAAAGCTCACTGGCCATGTCTTTATTCTAATGATTTTATTATTGCTTGTTATGTGTTCCTTCTTCATTGGTACTCCATGCTTGATTAATTGTTTCACAATGCCACAAGCTTCTGGCATTTGTCCCACAAACTTATTGAATTTTCATACCTTTATTAGTATAATGTCATGCTCTATTTTTCTCTGGAGTTAAGGGATGCTGCATGCCCCTTCCTGAACCAACACCTGGCTATGGCCGGCATTGCTAGTGGTGATCAAAGAGATACCCATCTTCCTTCTACAGGCCCTGCTGTAGATGTAGGTAATTTTTGTGGCAAAGTATCAGTATCTGCACCTTATCTGGAAATAATGTTGCTTCATGCTTGAAACTTCTGGGTCTTTTTTTTTTTTTTTTCCCCTGTTGAAATATCCTTCTGGTCAACATGTCCAGATACAGGTAGGTCTATAGGCAGATGAGAGGGGACTTAAAAGAAACATAATGTACCCACAACCTGTGCTTTACCACTGATGCCTGAGGTTGGTAGTCTGGCCTTTTCAGGAGTTCAGAATTAAGTAACAATGCCATCCAGGATGCCTGTACACATTTGTTTGTTTGTTGGTTGGATTTGCATTTCTGTGAAGTGTTTAAATCACAAGCTTCATCTCTGGAGAACTCCATTCTCATCCAATGCATAGGTAGATATGAATGGATCTTCAAATATTATGTACAGCTTAAATACCATTTGGAATGATGATCACCTGTAGGAAGCCTTTCCAGATAGGTTTTTAAGTCAAAGAGCTCAGTGGTGCATTTCTGAGCTTATGATGAGCTGAAGAGTACAAAGAACTTATTTTATTGATTTGTTTTGTTTGCATTTTACTTAAGGGAGACATTTCCCTTCATTTGCAATACATCTTACAAAGACACTGTAAAAAAAGAGGACACTGATCATTCCCTGATCAGTGAATAGAACCAGGTGAGAAAAGCTGATTTTGGAAACAAACATGAGGGAGAATTCAACAGGTGACAGGACATATTGTGACAGAAAGCTTTCTTTGGGGAAACGCTGATTTGTCAGATGTGCATGTGCTTTTGAAGGGGGGCAGGTAGAAGACTGCTAGAAACTTTGGGTGAAAGCAAACAATTTTTTCTTCCTGGAGAAAGCTCAGCTGCTGTGGAAAATCTAGAGAATTTTTTTTCTGTTATATTTTGTTCTGCCAGAAAGAGCTGATATGAATTTTATTTAATCTTCAAGGAGATAACCTTTATGGGAATCTCGAGTCTGAGCTATCTGGAATAGGAAAACAACCAACTACAAACCCTCCTCCTGGTACCTGCCAAGTACTTTGACACAAGCTGTGTTTTAAACCAGAAAAGTAGGAGGAACATAATGTTGCAGTGTCAGTAGAAACCTTAGCCATACACAGTTGCGGAGAAAAGTTGAAGGGATCTTGGATGAATGTTTTTTGCCTGCTGAAATAATAGTTAATTCCTAGTTAAGAGCAGCTGCAGTAGTAGTTTGTTTCTATAATTGTGCCAAGAAACACCCAGAGCAGAGGACAGGTATTGCTGCTTTCCGAGCGCGTCTGCAAACCGCGGCCAGGACCACAAGTTGCATAACCAGCTCCATCCGCGCACAACAAACCTTTCCCCGAAGGTTTCTCAGCCTGCAATTCCAGCTCTGGCTTTAGCAGCGCGCTCAGGACTTCCTGCGCCGCATCTGCGCGGACACCTGGGATGCGTGTCTGCAGCTGGGCTGTGTGTTCCTTTCCAAGATTTGGAAACTCACGAAATTTTGAAAAATTCGTGACGTTTTAGTCTGTCTTTCTAAAACTAAACCATCCCCCCCTACAAATAATGATAATAATAATAATAATAATAAAATTTTTAAATTTATAAACCCCAAACAAAACGCCTCAGGAGCATCCGCGGGAGCCGCGGCGCGGCGGCACCGGGCACCGGCGGGGAGGCGGCCGGCACATGGGCCCGCGGGCTTTGGCAGCGGGGTAGAGCCTGGACAGCTGCGGACGGAGCTCATGGATAGAGGACGTTTGGCAGGATAACCCCGCGATGGCTGCCCAGTCGAGGTACGGCACTAAATAACTTTGGTCGCGCCCGGTGCATCTCGCTTAGAGCTGGGTTTGTGATGCTCTGGCTCCTGCCCGGGCTCAGTTGGCTGTGGGTTTTACCCCGAGCCCCCGGTAGGTTTTGTCCTTGCGTTTTGTTCATCGCCGTGCCCGCTCCCTCTTCCCAGCGTAAACTTTCTTCCAGCAGGAAAAACAAAGTCTTAATTGCTCCCCGTCAAATCTCTCCCAGTCCAACAAGTTAAAAGCGCCTTGAAACTGATTTCCTTTTTCTCCCCCGTGGACTTGTCTGTTTTAAAGCTCTTTGAAACTGATTCTCTTCTCCCCTCCAGACTTGTGTCGCGTTTATTTGTTTCTGTTCGCCTGTAACCAGCCCGGCGTGAGCGGGTCTCTGTCCCCGCGTACAGCGCTGGTTCCAGAGGTGGGGACTGGCTCTGCTCGGCCGAGGGGAAGCAGGTTGTGTCTGCCGGATAGCTGCGAGGGTAGAAAATGGTTACAGCAGAGAAGAGTACGGAAATGAGTTACTTAGTTGCTGTCAGGGAGCAAAATTCAAGCGAAAACACCGATCTTGGGTAAATTGGGAAAATAATTTTTCAGCTGTGGTTTTAAAGAAGCAGCATTTTGCCTGCTCTCGGGGGAGTTGGGGAGTGTCCTGCCTAAAGTAAATTTCACACTCAGCATGGGGGAGGCAGCTTTTCTTAAGCAGTAGTACTTGATGGAGCAGTGCTATTTAAGGTACCTGTTAAATGCCTTTTAGCTTTTACGATGCCTTAATGGGCATTTCAGAAATGCCAAAGAGAGAAATTCCTTTTTGCTCTTTAGTCCCACACCGAAGAGCCACCCTGCTCCCCTTTCCTGCAGGCAGGAAAAAAAAAAATTAAAATTGTGGTGTGTCCTACACACACGTTTGGCACTCACGGTGCATTTTCACAGTGGTGCTTTTCTGTAGGTTTGAAGCCAAGAGCTGGCTTTAAATTACAAACTGGAGAAGGACAGAGCCCTGCGGTTTGGGGAAGAAGCAGGGGAAGATTGATCGCTTGGTTAACAGCTGAGCTCTTCTCCAGCTTCCATGGCCTACTCTCCCAATACCCAATATTTTGCATAAAGAGTACTTAACAAAAAGGTAAAGACTGAGTTTCTAGCATCTTTTTTTTCCCCTTTGTATCATCCCTTTGCATGATTTACTGGCCTGCATTATCAGCGTTGCTGTAATAGGACCGCATGCTGGATGCAGCATAAATCCTAGGGATGCTGGCTGGCCCTGGAGCTTGGCTTGGCTCCAAGGCCAGGGCCATGCCTGATGTCTCAGAGGTCGCACAGCCATTCTGCTGGTTGGCAGGAGGCCACGTGGGAGCCGGGTCCCAGCGGTAGCCCCCAGCTTCAGCCAGCTGGCCAAGAAAGGGCAGAGTGGCGCTGGGGCCAGTGAACCACATCCCTGACCTGTCAGGTGAAAGGCGCAGGGAATCCGGCTGAGTGGCTGAGACTGAAGGGAGGAAAACGGTCCAAGGGTGGGACCGTGGGGCTGAATTCTGCAGGGCAGGTGGAAGGACTGCGCCCCACACCTGCCATTTGAGACAGACATGGGGACAAGGCATGCACGTGCCATTCTGTACCCTCCTTCCTTCTCCATCCTGTGCGTTGGCTTTTGCTTTTGTCAGGATGCTGTGAGGTGCTCAAGCTGTAAAACTGTGTCAGAGCATTTCAGCACAGCGAGTACAGAGGTTACTCTGTGCGCCTGAAGATCAGTGTTAAGATCTCTGATTATTGCTTGTTTTAAGACATTTAAAGAGAGTAGGAGTGCATATGAGCAGCAGAAATGAGTCTGTAGGAGAGAGGTTGCATTTGCCAGAAGGCCTGTGATGTTTGTTTTAGTGGTGTAGATCTGCAGGGGTATCCATCCCATTTTAAAAAAATTGTGCTTTGTGGGTGTGTAGAAGCTTTTATTCAGTAGTAAAGGATGAGTTAATATTCACAATAAATAATTAGAACTCTGCTGTAAGGGACTGAGAAGCCACATGTCTCCAGGATTCATTTTGCCAAAACATGTCAGAGGGTTTACTCTGCAAGGTAGCTGACAAAACAAATGGATGAGCTTTCTGTGTTTATTTGTGCTTTGCAAAAAATACAGGCAATTTTTGCAAGCTCAGTAAATTACTGATGAGGTGGTGTGATACTGAGCTCAGTAGTGGTTTGTGTATCACTCTGCGCAAGGCCTTCAGGCGCTCCTCCATCTGCTCACGTTTTCTATTTCTCACATGCTGTTTGCTTTAGCAAGTGAAGGTGATGTGACATAGGGGAGGATGCTTGTTTGGAAACAAGAAATCCAGCATCCTTTCTTTAGCTTCAGCACTGTGATCCTCAGCAGCTCACCTGGCATTTGGGCTTCACAGTTTTGAAGGGTGGAAAGGCAGGGAAAACAAGGTGATGAAACCTACCTGTTGCTGCTCCATAGCATTTTAGAAACGGCAGTGGTGATAACTGAGGAACTGATGTGCTAATCGATGCCACAGCATTCTTTAAAATCCTGGTGTTAAGAAATGCTTGCTGGGCGAGTTGGGCATGGTTTGGTTTCAGCTGTTTGAGAGTGATCAGCTTCTCCCATTAGCTGCTGCAAGTAGCTTATATCTGGAGCGATTAGGTGGAGAAACCATCCTCCAGTTAGCTTTTTTTTGTGCATAATGTGGCGTTGTGAGGGTTTTTTAAGTTGCTCGCTGAGCCGTAGGTTTGCAGCTGTAGCTTTCTATGTGCTCGCTTCTGGAGTGCACAGATGATCTGATGCCTGTGGTGTCCCCAGGCAACAGGGCTTGTGTCAGGCTTTTATGGTATATTCAGCAACTTGTGAGCAGAAGCAGAACTGATCTGAATAAGGACAAATTTAGTTTCTTGTCGACTGTGGTGTGATGTTCATCATGTGCCATTCAGCTGCTTTGGGAATACGGCAGGACCCTTGGGAGGAGTGTGGGACAGACTTACAGAGCCCATCTCATTTCTGCTTCTTCCTTAAAATATCTGCTCTGCTGCAGCAATTGCAAGCTGAAGATCTTTAGATGACTATCTACCTTTTTTTTTTTTTTTTTTTAAAGATGCAGGGTGCTTTTCTCAGGCTGCTTGTGGTCATTTTAAATTGTCTGTAGATGCTGTCAGTTACACTTATTTACAGCAGGAGGAATAAACAAAATACTTTGTTTTGAATGCTAAGAATTTTGGGTTGTCTTGTATATAACTTGCTTTTCAGTGTGGTCATGGTTAGCATCATTTCTGGTGTGCAGAACAAATGCATTTTCCAAATTTTTGTGCATAGGTGAATACAGTACACAGTCAGAGCAACACGAAACCTGAGTGTTGTGCTGTCATCCCTGCTGGGCTCATACTGCTCTTTCTCCTGAGCCAGCCCTGCAGGGAAGGGTGATGATGGACAGCAGCCTGGGAAACCCTCTGTTTCCACCCCCTAAAGCCACATTGTACCAGCTAAACCCAGAAGAGTCTTGAGAGGAGACTGTACTACCCATTCTGGTAGAGAAAAGGTGATGCTTTGCAGAAATAAAATGTGGCTTTATCTATATTTGAAAGATGGTAAATTCTGAAGGGAGTAGTGCTGAGGCTTTTCCCTGAGGAGAAGCTACGTTGAATGATGCAGCTTTAGTTCATTCTGTGTAATTTCACAGCTTTCCAGGCCAGATGTAAAGACACTTTTCGTAACTTGTTTGTTTCATGGGTTCTGTTGATACAGGCAAATGCCAGTGTTGGTGATGCTGGGTTCCAGTCAGCTGATGGAGGTCAAGAAGGGCTGAAACAATATCTTGTTGGAGTTTACTTGTCTATTGAAAGCTAAAACATCCCATGAAACCCTGTTGGTTTTACTTGCTACTAGCCCTGCCTAGAAATACAGACCTGTTTTCTCCAGAACCAGATGTCTGGATGATCTATGGCATGTTTTGTGGGCTGCTGGGGATTTTCAGTTTGCAGTTCCTTATTGCCTGGACTTTCTGAGTGTGGAGTTGCTCTGAGGCAGACCTGCAGCTGAAACGCTCCCACACAGAAGACAGAGATGCTCACAGGGAAGTGGATTTTTCAGGTTGGTTTGGTTTTTTAGCAGTGGGTATTCCAATTTGCAATAGGCCATTGAAAACTTTGAAGTACATTTGTCATGGTGTGCTTGAGCTGTTATACAAGGGAATGTTTCCTTCGGTCATGTAATTTTCCTGTGTCTGAATCTGTGTTACAAAGAAAGGCCTCTTCTCACAGCTTTTTATGAGAAAATCATTTTTTTGATTTGCTAGTGCAACTGCAAGATGCAGCATGAAGAGCAGGAAACAAGCTTTTAATGAGGTGCATAAATTCTCCTCAGCACTTTTCTTCTGAGAGGAACCATAGTGAATGATACATGAAGCTTTTAAATGCCTTTAAAATATAGTAGAAAAGGTGTCTCCCTAAAGTTATGCGGGAATGCTACAATGACATTGTTTTCCATGAGGTGCAGGGCAGTGCAGTGAGGAAGAGTTCTTCACAGAGTGCAGAGTGTCGTCCTGGGGACTGGCTTTGGTGCTGGGTGGTTGGAAGTGCAGAGTTTGCTTATCTGGCATGACAAAAGAGTTACTGTAGAGATGCATGAGCCTCAAAAAAATAGAGAAAATACTTTTTCTGTTGAGTCTTGAACACAGCCTGGAGCTTTTTTTCCCCCTGTGGTATGCTATGGTGGAAAATGTACTGGCTATTTTGTGTTTTGCAATTTTGGCTGCTGCAGTTCATCTGTGTCCATGATAATAAAGAGAAGAGTGTGGGACCGGCTGGGGCAATTATCACTCCCAAATGAGGTGTTCCCGTAGTAGATTAAGATAGAGCTGCCTCTCCAGCAGAATGCTTTTGTGGGGAACAGACAAGAGCTGCTGTGTGTGCTAGGGGAAGATTTTCCACAGTTACCTGTTCATAGACAATTCAGGGAAGTGCAGTTGGATTCTCTATCAGTACAGGATCAAGCAGCTGTGGAAAGTGGTGAAAGGTAGAATTCTTGTAGCTCACCTTCCCTCTAGCTGTGGTGGCTGCTGTGTGCAGAGCCAGCCCCCAGCTCAGCTCTTTTGCTGCTGAGGTGCAGAGGATGTTGATCACCTTATTGAACTGCATGGCTTTTTAAAAAGTGCACTTCTTTTGCTGTTTTATTCTTGTATAGGAAGGGGGAGGTGGCAAACGGGGAGAAAGAGCAGGTGTGTGGGCACAAAACTGCATTTGAGAAGTTGCTCTGTTCCTGTTAATGCTTCAGAATTGTCAAGCTGAGGTATCTAGGCACACTTGATTAGGCAACCTTCGTCACAAATGCTTCAGGAAGATGTTTGTCTTCTGGATTAGTTTAGGCTTAGATATTGTTTGTAGAATTGTCATTTTCAGTTGTTCTGAGTGTTTATTGTACTAGCAACCTAAAGTTTTCCTTTACTGTTATTTTTGCAATGTTACCATGAGGTTAAGAGAAAATAATGTCCCTGCTGTAATTTTTAGAGAAAGTTCAACAAGCAAATTGTTAATGGTTAACCTCAGAGACAACAGCAAAACTCATTTTCAGAACTGCAAGAACTGTGGGTTTCATTTTTGTACTTGCAAATTAAAAAAAAGCAACAAAAACCAACCCCAAAAACTCATCGAAGAATAACAAACAACAAAAACACCTCTATCACCAGGTCAACCAAAACCTGAGTAAAAAGTATTTTAAAAGGAAACAAAAGAGGAAATTCTTGAGCATATGGTAGTATTTTTATTCTATATATCTTTGCTGCTTAGGATAGAGTATAAGCTGTTAGCAGCAAGTGATGTATTCAGCAGTGTATGATCAGCTCCTTCATGGCACGGTGTTTAGCAGGTGGTGTGTGCATGTGAGGTGTGTGAGAAGCTCCAGTGCACGTGCCTCCTCCGTGAGCTGAGCTGTGGGCACTGCATTTTGAAATGCAGGTGTCTGCTTGCATCTGAAATGGAAAGGAATTATTAAAATGTGGAGCAGTAAAGGGATATTTACGTCTCTGGAGAATTGGAGACGTGATAAGAAATTGCTTTTGGGTTTTTTGTTCTTCTGCAGTTTGTAAGGTTTTGCTTAAAAAGATATTACTGGCATAATTAATCTTTTCAAGCACAGCTCAGAAACTCTCCCTCGTAACTGGTATGCAGCTATTTCTCAATACTACTCTCCCCCCCGTAGGCTATTTTGGAAAAATCATCCTAATCTGAAGGCAGGGAATATTCTGGCAGTTTAGAAGTGCTTTGGTGACATGCTTCTCTTTTCCCTGTCCCCACAGCCCTCGGCAGAACAAGCTGTTCTAGGAAAAGTTGTTTTCCTGATGTCAGTAAACCTGTGGCTCTGCTGAGAACAGGCTGTCAGTCTAGAGACCTATTTCTTCTTAGCTTTACTAAAATAACACATGCTAGCAGAAAGAGAGCCTGGTCTGTCCCTCTGTGCTGCAGAGCAGGGAGCTTTGCTTGGATTTTTAGAAGACTCCCTTAGAATTGCCACTACCTGGAAGCTGCCATGTGTGTCTGTCTGTCTGTCACTGCAGGCCTTCTTTACTGTGAGAAGTGCTGGCACAGCTGAAAGGCAGCGAATGCACTGCAGAGGTGAGATAACTGTGTTGGCCCAAGTGTGAGCTCTGTGATACCGGTGAAGAAAGCTGCTTTTTCTGGCATGTGGCTATGGGATGGTGGCTGCAAGCTGGGTTGGCCAAAGAGCTCTTTTGGACCACTGTGTCTCCCTTCTTTGCTGAGACCCTGCAGCTCCCTTGCAGCAGAGTGGTCAGCTTTATCCAGCAGTTAACTTTTAATTGGTCATTGGTTTGATTTTGGGTTTCTGATTTAATGCATGATATTCTGGAACTTTCATTCTGGAAGCAAGATGAACAAGTGCCTTAATATTTAAAGGGAATGTGATCACTTTGCTGAGGTTTTGGAACAATGTAGGTGATCTTTATCTGTTTGCAAACCCCTATCCATTTTACATGGACTGGCTTCAGCAAACTAATAATAGGCTCTCTTTGCTTAGTTGGGTTTATGGTCCTCCGTAGAGGGAATGTCTGGTTCTGTGTAATGCACTACAGGGGTAAAAAACTACTAGTCCTAGAGCATAGGAAAATTCTCTGTAACCACCATTCTGGGGAGAGAGAAAAATAGGTAAAATCATGTGCTGTTCTTTAAGAAGATCTAATCTGCTTTTAGAAGCACTGTAATAATGCCATCTATTATTCAGAGACCTGGGGTACTTCTGCCATTGCAGAAGTTGACTTGTACGATGAGGAATTGAGAACAATAGATCTAAATAACTTCCTAAATTGGCTGGAAAAATTCAGTAACTCAGTGTTTTACATATGAAAAAAGGCTTGGTCATTTAGTGAATGAAGTGGCACAAAGCTTTCCCTTCCAGCTCTCTATTTACTTGTAATAAAAATGAAGAGTTTAGCCAAGGATGGGAGAAGAAAAAACACTAGCAGCTTCCGTCTAGAATTTCCCTCTGAAGATGCCTTTAACTATTTGCTGTTGTTCCCTCCTCCTTCCAATCGTAGTGGGCAGGTGGGATGACTTCAGCCTTGGTTTTGGTTCCAGGTGAGCCAGCCCCCAAGTGCAGTTTCTGTACCTACCTGAGCATGTCACTGGATGAGTATTGCTGTTGTTTGGTGCCATGGTGCCCTGACAGTGCAGCTCTGCACAAGCAGGACCACAGTGGAGAAAAACAGATGGATGAAATTGCCAGTCTGCAGAAATTGATAACATTAAAACTTGGCTCCCAAGCTGGTTCTTCCATTACTTAAACATGTGAATCGGTCTGGTTCTTAATGATTTGGAAAGGGTGTTTTCTTTCCAAGTCAGTTAAGTAAACTGGGTGAACTGACCAACAATAAATAGGTTTCTTGCATTACACATCCCTTTTTGCTGCATTTTTGGAGGGACAGACAGAATCTATGTGTGGGGAACCTATTGCTGTTTCTTCCTCTTGCAATATAGGCAGCTGATGTAGTGCAGCACTGTGTTTCACAGCCAGAACCTCCTTTCTGTAATTCTTGAATAAATGAAAGCAGTTTGTAATTATTGCACAATCTGGTAATTGCAACCAAAACCTTCTTGGGATCTGGTTTGGCAACTGTATTGTGTGTGTTGATGTTGTTTTGCTATTTGAACAACTTGTGAGAGAATTTATTGTGAAAATTGAGAAATTCTGCATATTAAACCCTACCAAGACACCCTAAATCAAAGAAGATGATAACCATACACACACACAATCCCTCATCCTGTAATGCTTATAAAGCCAGATGCAGTCTGGTTTAATTTTTAAATCTAAAGAACATTTAGTTGACATTCTGTCCTTTAGGCTGAACATTGGTCAAATACAGTGGTTTCAGTTCTTAGCTAGAACTGACTTTGGTATCTGTGCTGTGCTTAGTTATAAAGAGACACGTATGGAGCTCACAGTGTCTCAGCCAAGGGTCCTGTGTTCAGTACTGTTTCCACTCAGCTCCCTTAACAGTGCTTATTCCTGTAACTTTCTGATTTGGCCATCATTTGTGCTAGTCAAAACAGTAGAAAGTGGGAGAAAAGGTCCTATTTTCAACTGTAGCAGGAGAAAACATCAAAATCCTGTTTGAAAATGTACCCCCTGTCCCCATGAAAAATTCTGATAGAAATGCCATATAAAAGAAGGTATTGTGAAGAAAGCTCTCTTCTGTGTCCCAACCCCATCTTCTGTGCAATTTCTTCTTCACTTCCCTGTTCCTTTGTTCATTGATTAAATATCAAGTTAATGGTTTCCTTTTGTAAAAATTGCTTCCTTGAAAATGGGCCATCTCCTCCCTTGAAGCCTAATGACGGAAAAGTACAGATGATATTGATATAAGCTGTGTTTACTTTAATGTAACAACTTGAAAGGCTGTTTGTGTACAGTAATCTGCCAAGTGAATAATGGTTTGGCTTTACTTGTTCAATATTTCTTTCTTTCCCCTAGAGAGGGGGAGGTCTGAACAACCAGTAGCAGTTGCTGAGGTTAAGAAGATGCATTTAAAAGGTCTTTAATTAAGCCATGCAGTTTTCTTAGAAGGCCCTTGAACTATTCTTTCACCCCTTCCTCTTCTGTTTCACGTGGGTGAGTGCAAATAAGATGGGAGTGCAAGGGAGGTGCAGGCACTGACTAGATACAGATCTAGGATCCTGCTTACACACAGCAGAGTCTCAATGGAAAGTAGGAAACCAGAGGAGGATTGAAATGGTTTGTGTGAGTTCAGCTGGCCAAGGGTGTGCTGAAAGCTGAGGCAGTGGTGAGAATTGATGTGCCGGGGCTCAGCAGGGTGAACACACAAGGTGTTGTTACAGCTGCTGCTCCAAATTTTATTGGTTCCTCTGGCTTTTTCTATGGTGTTCTCATTTGGGGCCAAATCGTAGCCTTCAGCTTGTACACTGGTCTACCCCTTCCATATATTTTGAGAGACTTAAACTGTGTATTATAAGGCAATGTTGTACTTTAGTGAAAAGAGGAATTTATGCTAGTATCTAATGTTCTAGTTTCCTTTGGCTTTTAAGATTTCGAGTCCACTTCAAAAGGATGTTCCTGGTAAAGAGCTCTGCTTGAGCTTGTGCTCAAAAAGAATTCTCGACCTGGAGCTTTTACACAGAGAATGGGTTTTGCACGTGTATAAACAAGTGCTCAAAATGGATTCCTGATTCACAGCTTGAAACTGAGGAGTGACAGAAAAAGAGATGTAGAAAAGGTTACAATTTCCTGTGTTCTTTCTCTGTTGTATGCATTACTACAAGCACCACATTTCTAAGCAGGGCTGTGCTTTTAAGTGAAAAAATGGGGAGTTAAGGCACAACTTGCTAGTTGGGAAGGATTCTAAGAGCTGTTCTGAGGATTAATGGAAGTTTCAAGAAGAATAGAAAAATGCATAAATAGTTAGACTCTTTCCTTACTCCCTTTTTTCAAGTGGCTTCCAGAAATACTTACGGCGAGTTTTGCTTTGCAGAATTTTACTCTTTTTTCAGCCCCTGTTTAGTCACTGTGGTAACCAAGAAATTGGGCAAGATGGAAAAGTTACTGAATGTGTTAAAAAGTGTGTGTGGAGAATGTTATCCCATGGTTCCAAATTACTATGATCAACTTGCATTTTCTTGAAAATACCTAGCTTTCTACAGATGGCTTGGCTGGATCTTACCTGGGTTATGTGAAGTGTTAGCTGCTGTTGGGGGTGTTATTCATTCTGTTTGTGGATGTTTCATTAATGAATTTTGGGGCCAGCGGGAGAGTACAGAGAGATGAAGCAGCCCTGAGTCAGTGCATCCCTGTGACGATGCGGGAAGCTGTCTGCTTCGACACGGGTTGTTCAAGGGGCTTTCTGTGCTTGGCACTGAGTGTAGCTCTGGGCAGACAGTCAGGGGGTGAGGAAAAGTCCAGCAGCCTGCGTGTAAGAGTGTAAAACCTTCTCCAGGAGTTCAGTGCAGTGGTTCCTGTAAGGCATCTGCTCTGTCCCTCGGTGAGCAGAGCACAGACCTCCTGAGGGCAGGGAGTGACTGTTGTTGTGAACATGCGTGGGAGGGCAGGGGTGAGGAACCCCGGGGAGAGGCAGTGCTGATTCATTCTCCTCCCAAATCTGTTGCCACCATGGTGTTGAGGACAGGAACTCATTGGCTGTTGCCATAAAAATACTCATAAGGGCAGAGCCTCGGAAGGGCATTATCAGAGAAGGTGGTGTATTCCCTGGAAGGTGCCCTGAGTCACCCCTGAGTGGACAGAATGCTGGATGTGCCTGGTCAAACGCCTCGCGTGTATTTTTGTGGCACCTTTTCCAGCCTTGGTCACAAGCTTGGTGTGAAATCACCACAGTCATTGCCTGGGCAGATGTGACTTCCTTTGGCTGTCAGGTTTTGCTCCTTGAAGAGGTGGTCAGTTTTTATGGAAGTAGAACTTCCTTGACAATTTTTGCTCTGCTCTTAGAGGCACAAGAAATGATGCTGTGTTTGCAGAGGAATACACCCACTCACAGGTGTCCTGCCAGGTACTCTTCCCCAGTTCCACCCAATCTCTTGGCAGGAATCACTCCCTGATTGCTTATGCCACACTGGCCCATCTGTAGTTGTGCTGCCTGTCCTGTCCCTGGTTTTGGGATCCTGCCTAAGAGGAGGGTCTCTGTGGACCCATGAGCACCTCCTGCCCATCCTGGGCTGCTTCGCAGGGCTGTGACTGACAGGCATCAGCTCATGAGGCTCCTGTTGTTGCATGAAGTCGTTTGCTCAATTGTTTAACAAAGTGCTTTTAATGGAAACATAAAACCGGATAGAAATACAAAGCCTAATGGAATAATCTCTTAATTGCAGTGCTGTAAATGACTATTCAGCACATGATTACTGTACTTCCAGGGGGAACAGTGAGGAGGAAAGAATATTGAATGAAAGACACTAAACACTTCAGCTGCTAAGAATGATGATTTATTGCCAATCTGAGCATCGGGCTAAGCAGGGCAAATAAACTGACAATAGTAAGTGCTTTTAGAGGTAGAAATTGCCTCATTCAGGGGATTGACTGTGTGCAACATGTAAATTCTACCAGGATAAAAGCACAAAGAGTGATTAATTAATAGTGGCGAGATACTCATGCATGCCGTGTCCTTAGGCAACCCAGAAAAAGTATTAATCAGCACATTGCCCAATTATTGGCAGATAACTCCTGGTATGTAGTAGTTTGCTACTTCAGCTAGAAAATACATTGTCCCTCTGCCTCCCTGTAAAAATCGTGGGATTGCTGTGTTACGTGGTTCCCAAAAAATACCTCATGTTTTTAGGCAGCCAAGGAGATGTGCTCAGAGGCACGTTGACATTATCATGTCAACGATAATGCCTTTGAAGATACATTAGTCCTTAGAGAAACTGTGTCCATCCTTCAGATATCTCACCTGGGTTAGGCAACAGCATGTGAAACAACTATTAGCTGGGTATTGAGCTGGCTGTTGGTTTGGTGTCCAGCTGTGTGCCTTTTCCACAATGGAAAAGGCATGGTTAGCAGGGAACACGTTCTCCAGGAGCGGTCAGGTGCTGCTCAGGGAGGTGAGGTAAGTGCTTTGGAATCGGCCTTGCTGGTTCCCAGCAGCACTCCCTTTTCCCAAGACGTAGTTCCTGGATTCCCGGTGCTGCCTTAGGCAAGGACGCCTGACTTCACCTGCCTGCAGAAGCCCCTGTGCTGCTCAAGCCTTTCCTGGCACGTCTGGGCCGTGCCCGGTGCCTGCTGGGCTCTGCCAGGCGCACAGATGCACACCCAGCACCAGGCTTGCAGCAGGCAGCTCCGAGATTTCCAGTGTTTGCAGTGGCCTCGGCACTGCCAAAGCCGTGCTGCTGTCCCGTGGGAACGGGAGCTGGCTGTTGATTTGGTGCGAGCCAGAGGGTGATGTTCCCACTGCCTGCACGCAAGTGTGGCCAATGATGGTGGAGCTGAGCACTTGCCGGTTTCTCAGCCTGCTTCCAGTACCAAGGGAAAATAGGTGCTTTTCAAACAGAGGTGCAGATGATGTGGTGAAAATGTGGCTTGTGTTTGTTTTGGTTTGTGTTTTTTTATTGTTGTTGGTTTGGATTGGGTTTTTGGTTTTTAATTGGAAAAACAGAAATATGTTGAATAATTGTGTACAGAATTGAAGTGGGAAAGTATTTGTATCCAGCTTATTATTATTCTTTAAAGGGATAGCTTTTTGTAGTTACTAAAAGTAACAGCTTATGTAAACGTTCTTAAAAAGCAGGAAAAAGGAAAGATAAGATACTTCAGAGTGTATTTTGGAGGGGTATATGCTTTGCAGTGTGCATTAGGCATGCATCAGTACCTGCCTAATGCACCCTGTCATGGATTATTGCTCTTGCTTAGATTGAACACTTGCCAAGTTCTTTCAGAATGACAATGAGCTGCTTTGTTCAGGCTGATGATTCGATTGCAGTTTGAAACTCCAGCACAGAGAGGTAGTCTGCTACAGAGCATGTGCACCTCTTAATAAAATGGAAAAACAGATACAAACCATAGGAAAGGTAGCAGGCCCTTCTGTGTATAGATGAAAAAAAATTAGAAAATACTTCTGGAATAATTAGAATCTGGCAGAGAATGCAGGAAAGGTTTTTAAATAGGCTTTTCAGCATATAAACAGAGCTTTTCAACAAACATTGTTAATCTCGCTATGCTTCTACGTAGTCCTTGCTATGCAGATAAGACTTGTCCGACCTGTTACTTGGTACATGCTGTTATGTAAGTGAAAAGCTCAAAAGGATAGGAAACCTTTCTTTCATGCATGATGTGTTTGCTGCTAATTCCTATGAAAGTATGAAAGAATTAATCTCTTTCATATTTTTTAACTTTTCTTAATCTCAGTTTAGTTACAGTACTATCCTGCACTTAGCATGTTAGATTTTATTTACTCAGTTGTTTGGGAAGGATTTACAGTAAGAATGTTTCACAAGAAATGTTATGAAGTTGCTCTTGTGTTTAATAGGTTGCAGGGAATTAAAGATTCAGGAGGCAGAGTTGCACATATCCATATTTGAGACAGTTTCAAATGCTCATATTTGCAGGTTTTGCTTTTGATATGCCTCACAGCAAATTAAACCACTGATAGCATTTGATGTGGAGTTAATTCTTTGAACAGCTTCATGTTTGCAATCGGGAAAGGAGCAATTCTCAGGCTGATGTTACATTTTACACGCTGGCTTTGAGCTGCACTGAGCTATCAGCTCCAGGAGCCTGTGTTGGCCCTCAGCTGGGATGGTGACAGAGGGAAGAAAGGAGGACCCTTTGGACTGTGCAGGAAATCTGAGGTGAAAGGCTCTCAGGCTCTGCAGAGGTCTCACTGCCAACCCTCTCAAGCTGTGTGACAGCATTTACAACAAGCAGGGTGAAGTCAGGTCTTTAAGAAACGGGGGGTTGGGGATGGCTGAAGGGAACCAAGCTAAGCTGAGCTGTGTGTGAAGTGAGAATGTGGCAATACGTGTATGTTGTGGCACCTGTGGACCACATGGCAGAGTGACTGATGGAATAGGAGCTGCTTGTCAAGGACAAGCTTGGACAAGGTCAGCTGATAGGCTCCTGGGGAAAAACCAGAGATATATTCACGTGGCCAGATGTGCAGCGATGGCAGCTGTGTGAGGAGAAGTGTTGTGTGAGAAGGGATTTAAAATGCACACCCATGAGGCAGCAGCTCACTAAACATTTCGGGTTTTCTTCTACAAACTGTATCTTGTTGAAATTCTTTTTTTACGGTGGTGGAAAACAGCAGTGTTGGGGTTTTTTTAGTGGCATTTAGGAAATTGTATAAAATCAATGAACAAAAGGCATGTCCACTTGAATAATTTTAATATCATTCTAAAGTAGAAAATTTACTGCATTTGATTTCCTGCATATGCAGTAAGTATTTCAGTATCCTCTCAAAGAACTAGGGTAGTAAAATAGATTGTAAGACTTGAATCTTTGATTTAACTCGAAAATTTATTTCACATAGAAAATTAAACATTAGTTTTCTGAAATGTAGCAGCTGACATCACCTGGATTGTTATTTTTCTTTTTTTACATTGCTGTAACTT
Organism: Hypocryptadius cinnamomeus; assembly: GCA_013400635.1. Taxonomy (NCBI): domain Eukaryota; kingdom Metazoa; phylum Chordata; class Aves; order Passeriformes; family Zosteropidae; genus Hypocryptadius; species Hypocryptadius cinnamomeus. The sequence goes on from VYZP01003934.1 coordinate 32,961, forward strand.
GCTTTTTATCTTAAGGCCTTTTAGCTGAGACTTCTTTCAAAGCTTTATCATTTGTATGAGCATGCTGGAGAAACTGTAACTGGGTTGGAGGGGGACCATTGGGCTTTGCTTGACTGAGCTACTTCTGTGCTACATGAGGAATAAAATATTTGGATATCGGGTGGGAAGAAACAGTAGGTCTAAGCAAGCATGGCTTAATTTCCTATAACCACTAAGGTGGAAATGTGTGTGAACCAAAATGTTGCAATTGTGTGAAAAAAATGAATTAAAATAGGTCTGGGAAATTAATATGAAAGGTAAAAATGTGTTTTCTGGATCCCTTAATTATTTGGTTCCTTTTCAGATAGTACTACTTTGCAACAGCCTTTTTACCTAATCTCTCAAGGTTTGCCAGTAAACAACATTGTTTTAGAGCATACTTTAACCTGATTTCATTTTTACATTCTGCTTTTTGTGCATTACTACTGCAAACGCACAGTTCTCTTGCTGCCTCTAAACCTATTGATTTTACTGAACAACAAGAACAGCAAAAGAGGTATTTCAAGGCAAACGCAAATGAACAGGTAGGACAGGTTTATATATAAGGTAGAATGTAGGTTTTACCCGTATCCATTTTCCCAGGCAAGCCTACGACAGTTCATCCCAGGTGCTGGATTTCTGCCATTGAGATGAGGAATTCAGAGACAGATGGGTACAGTGGGAGATTTCATGCACCACTTCACTGAAGAAAGCCTTCAGACTGCTCGGGCTGCAGCTGATAACCACTTCTGACTATTCAAGTATGCCTTGTCAGCATTAGAGACACTGATATTTTGCTAGTGGTGGGTGAGTTAATAAAATATCACCCTCCTGCTTCTGTTTCCACTGGGGAACACCTCCCTGTGCTGGGCAGCTGTGCACAGATGTTCATGCTCTGAAAGGCTTGCTGCTCACCATGTGGTGGTTACCCTGCTCCTTTGCTCATGCAGCTGATACAAAGAGCTCTGCCAGAAAGATTTGGCTTAGAGATAACAGCTGAAGCCGGGCACTGAAGTGCAGAGTGCTGCAGGATCTGGCCAGGCTTAACAAAACTTGAGATTTGGCACTCTTCCACCGATTTTACTTCAGTCACATAATTTTCCTGAGCTGGGGTTTGTAAGACAATGAGTTAAATTTGTTTACATGTCTCAGGCTGACTTAAACAATCAGGAGAAATGCATGATGTTTTTTATTGTAAGTGACATGTAGATAATCAAGAGGAAGAAGCACTGCGGGAGGGAGTAATGCTGCAGGACAGTCCATTCCCAAGTAGCGAGAGGTGTTCCAGGTGCTGTTAATCCTGGTGGAGAGCAGAATATGTCAAGCTGTCTCTAATGGGTCTACTCACCTTAATTCTTCTTGCTGCCTGCCTACTACCTGAACACTGACTAAATCCAAATTGCCGCTGTGCTGCTCCGACATGGCCACGTGTGAGTTCAAGTCTACATGCTCAGTTCACGGCAGTTGCCAAGTGCTTTACCTCCGTTTTCATTAAGGGAAAAATCCAGCTGGCAGCAAGCTCCGGGTGCTGCAGAGGCAGGGAAGGTGCTGCTGGAACAGTTGTGCAACAGCGGCTGGGGCACAGGGCTGGTGACCCTGCTGTGCCAGCATCCCTGTGCTTGCCCTGCGGCAAGTCGGGAATAATGCCAGGTTGCGTTTTGTGGATGAGAGACTCCGTGACTGCAGCTGACTTTTAAATCCGTAAAAATGGGAAAAGGTCACTTCAGAGAAAATCGTGGGTGAGTCAAAGTCCCCTCTCGGTTGGAGCAGGATCTGCTCAGCAGGGAATGGCGATTCTCCATGGAAGCGGATTCTCAGACAAAGGCAGGATGTAGCACGCTGTCAGAGGGATCTGGGTGTACCAGCTGAGCCTGACCAGATTGGCCCTGGGTCCTCTGTGCGAGGAGGCACTTGGGGCTGGGTGAAAATGTTTGCTCAGCTGTGCAACAGAGCAGTGTAGATGAGTTAGAGGCAAACTGATGCTTCCCCTTTTGATACAGAGAGTGAAGTTTAGAAGAACTTATTTTTCACTGTCACCTCTGCAAAATAAATCCATTGGGGCAGCTGTTTTATCCTGACAAAGGCAACTTGCTGATGAAGTGAGAAGAGACATGGGTGGGCTCCTCTTGCTTGCAAATGCTGCTCACGTGGAAGTTCAGTCTTGTCACGGTTGGGTCACTGCAATCGAGGCTGCCTGGTTTGCAGCTATGAGAGGGCTCTTAAAATCTGGAGACTTAGGTCCCATCCGAGACTGCGCTTCCAGAGCTGCTCCATCAGCTGCAGCCAAGGCACCAGCAGCTTGGATTCTTTCTTGCATACCCGGTCACTGAAATAGCGCTGGAGTTGCAGATCTTTACTCACCTACCCACAAAGACACGCATGCCTTCGGGGCTGAATGGCAGTCAGACCACTCACGTGGCTTGAGGAAATCCTGGGTTGTGTGCCTGAGCCTGCCGCGTACAGAACGCCTTGCAGAGGCGAAGTGGTCAGGATTTTTCATTGCACATACCCGGTGATTTAAATTTTTCACATTTCCTCCTTTGCCTGCCACATCCAGAACAAACAAAGCCTTAAATTCATCAACTCCTTGTCTGCTTTCCTTGTAATTACACTTCACACAATCACACCTTCTTAAAAGCCCTTCTAATATATTTGCATTTAAATGGAGAATGACAGCTTTCGTGTTCCCCATCTAACTTATAATTAACACGTTTTCTGACTGTTCTATTAACGTCACCTACATGGGGAGAGGCTGAAAGCCTGGGCTACTTTAGAGACTTCATTTCTGCAGCATCAAGTGCAGATGCTGCCTCTTGGTTTGTTCAGGTTTTCGGCTATGGCACCATAGTTACGTGCTCTATAATTGTCACATTTTTTCAGATTTCCTAAGCTGCTGTTGTACATGGCAGTTTATGACTAAACAATAGATTTTAAACATTTCAGGGTGTGAGGGAAAGTCCAAGTCATAAACTTTTCACTTGTTTGCCTTTCTTGAGTAGGCACAAAAAAGGTTCTTACTGTCAGTTATTTGCATCTTTTGACAAATCTGCTTTTTCCTCTTTTGAGGCTTCAGTGGTTGGTGTACCACAGGTTGAGAAATCTTGGGATGTGTTTTTAAGTGCGTAGCCATTTGCACTGGGGTTTAAGTTCAGTCTGAAGGATCTGTCATGTTTGAAGAACATCTGAGAGTTCCCAGTTCCTGCAAAAGTCGCTGGGCGCTGCAGGGGCTCAGTTCTTAGGAAAAGATCAGGCTTACTCCTGGGAACTGCTTGATGATCAAAGGCCTATTGATGCTGAAAGGAAGCAAAAGCCTTTTAATGGCTGAGTAATGAATATAATTTTAAACTTGGCAACAGTGGGAGGAAACAAATAAGTAAGAATTTGAACCCAAAGATTACCATAGGAGAGGCTGAGTGAGAAGATGATTAATGTTACAAAAGTAGAACTGGTTTGTTGTTTTTTTTTCTGGCAAAGGCCAACTTAGCTTCTACTTAAGCAAAGTGGCAGTTCCCTTCTGCCTGTTACAACATCCCAGCCTTCTCTGCTTCAATTTTTTTTTTTTTTTTTTTGTAACCTAGAGGGCTCTGTGTTTAAAACATAAAAAGAGGTATATTCAGGATCATTTTTCCATATGCTTTGAAGGAAAGGTTGCAGCTGTGCTACATTTTCTTGGAATGCTTTTTTTTTTTTTTTTGTCCAAAAATATTTGACAAGAGATCTTTTACAGTCATTGCAGATAAACAGGTGGGCTGTGAGGCCTTGATCTCTTGCTCAGTGGGTCTGATGCCCCTGTCATATAGTCAGTAAACAGGGCTGGATAGATGTGGTGAGTTGAAGGAGCTAGGGGAAGCAAAATCTTGAAAAGCTAATTCCAATTCATGTCACTTCAGTTTGAAGATATGTATTTTTGGGAAGCATTTACCAAAGCTGATTGATGATGATGATGAAGAAAATTATTGACTAACTGTACCATCTGTTGTACTTCTACCAACCCTATGTTTTTCTCTTACCACTTGTGTATGTTCAAACTGTGTATTTTCTGAGAAATAGTGTTTGATGTGAAACAGAACATAAGATTCAGCAAGTCACAAGTTGTCGATGTCTCCATAAAGGAAAGGAAGCAAAGGTTGGGACAGGGAGTTTTTGATGCTGTTTGGTATTAGCTGTAGTGTTGTCCTTCCATCTGCTCGTGTTGCAGTTACTGTCAGGCTGCATAGGTGATACCAGTGTGAGAGCTGAGCATGGCTGTGATGCTCAGGAGCTTTCTGTGCCATGACTTTATCCACATTTCTTTTCAGGCTGATGGGCTGGTGAATGAAACTGCATATTTAATCTTTGCAGATGTGATCTTGGCTCTATAAATTGTGGCAATTATTCTGTGGAGATTTTAATAGGAGCCGAGCTGGGGTGCTACAGCAAGGCTGTTGTGATGCATCCTTGTGATCTCTGTTTAATTGTTTTCTCGGGGGTGATGTGTCTTACCTTAAGCAAAAATACATCTCTCAATCATGATCAGCATTTTCTCACATTAAAGAAAAATCAATGTTAATGACAAAACAGCTTCAATAAATTTGTGTTTTCCAGCAGTTGTACTAAAATGAAATGTTGTGTCTCAGTGTTTCAGAGGAAGAGGTTCTGCATGTTGAGAGGGAAGTGAGTGTTTTCTGTGTGTTTGCTTTTTAACCTTTTTCTGTCTTCCTTCCTTGGTCCTGGATAATTCCTTTTGGGAGCCAGTACTAGATCTTATTACAATTAAAGCAGATTTTTATTTTCATTTCATTTTCTCTTGGAGAACACATGGGACAGAAGAGGAGGAATTTCTTCCTGCGCCAGTCTATTTTTTGAAAATGTTGTCATGGTCTGGATTGTCACATATCAGCATTTGAACCTATGTAGTAAGGGCTGGCATGTCACTGAGAGCAGCTTCAGAGCACGTCGGTATTTTATGGCTTCTGTTACAGACCCCAGTCTGGATGATGTTGCGGGTCAGGGTGTGTGCTTTGCTGAACTTCCTGAACCAAATCCCTTACTATGGGAGCCAGTGCTGTGCCTGCACCTTGGGCTGCTTTGAGCCTAGCAGAATTCTACTGTTTCAGTCTGTATCAAAGCACTATTTGGGTTTTTTGGGGGGGCGAGGGTGATTTGTGCATGTATCCCCTAACGCTCAGGCTCCCCTGTGCTTGGTGTGTTGGTGCCAAGCCTCGAAGTCCAATTTCCCAAAGCATTTCTGCAAACCAGTAAGGAAGAGCTTGGGGTGGTTTTGAGCTTTTTCTTGAGTTCACATTGTAGGAAAATCAGAATATCAAAGCTGAGAGTCTGAAGAGGTTCCTGAAGAGCAGGAGTTGGGGTTCTCCTCACAGCTTCGACAGCCGCGGGGCTGGGGCTGTGCGTGCGCGAGGGACGCCTTGCCGGAGCCTGGCAGACGGCGTCTCCATGTGGGTTTCCTTGCTGGCGCCTGGCAGGACATGGAGACCTCCTCTCCTCTTGGCACGGGGCCACGCAGGGCCTGAGCTTTCTGCCTGGCTTCCTGACACTTGACCTTAGGGAGCTGCCGTGTGAGTTACAGCATAGCCCAGGGTTTCAAAAGGTTTTCATGACGCCTATATGATAAAATAGAATTGGAAGGGGATTTAGCTCCTGTCTTCAGGCAGTTTAAGGTCTTGTCTGCAGCTTAGAGAAGGGAAGGCTGCTGCTGTCAACTGCATTATTAAAAAAGTAGCTACTTAGTGTTTTTTCCCTTTATCCTTCTGCTTTTGAAACTGTAGCTCCTTCTGTTCAATGAAGTTGGAAGAAAACTCTGAATGAAAATTACATTGACCCGATTCAGACAGGGAGGCAGAGGGTGGATGGTGATCCAGAGCAGCAGAGGGGAGGAGAGTGACCCCTGGCCTGGCTGCAGGGCCAGTTGGCTGTGCATGGCTGGCTGCCCGGGCCACGGTACCCCATGAGGGTGTTGAAGCTTGAGCAGTGCCCTGTACTCCCCTACGTGTGTGAGCGCCCGTGTCCGCTGTGAGGTTCCTGAGCAGGCACGTTTGTCTCCTCTTAAACCTTCAGGAACTGGCACTATGGCAGATAGGCAGTGTCCCTGTCCTTCCCCTCTACCCCCCCTCCCCCCTCCACACTCTTTAGAAAGAATTTATTGCTGGGAAGAGAGCTTGGGGTCAAGGAAGGTTCAGGGAAAGAAAAGGCCTTTAGAGGTATTACAGCTGCTGTCTTTGCAGCAAGCAGCACGTAAGTTGTTTTACATTCAGTGTCAGGGTACATATAGAAAACATAGCTACTTCTCATCATAAATATTATTGTTGTGAGAGACGCAAGTGGTTTAGGGTTTTCCTTTTGTTTGAATGTGATCACAACCTCTGAGCAAAACAGCTTGATTACTCTAGAGTTTGGGTGCTTGCCAGCCTAGAAATAGAAGGACATCCATAATCCACATGGATGTAAGCACAGTGTTTTACTAAAAAGTAATTTTCAGGGTGATAGTATGTGGCCTGCCTTTTTGTGAAACACATTCACTTATAGAAAATCATTTGCAAGCACACCATTTTAGATAGCAAATCTAGCCAATATTGCTTCTAGTTTGCCTTATAATTTTTCCTAAGTTTTTGTGTTTTGCGGTTGGTGTTTCTCACACCTGACTGCACAGCTTTTCTGGCACACACAGTGCAACTGCCCAACTAACTGCTTATAGATAGGAAATTGCTGACATGCAAACTTACGTCAGATGTACAGGGGAAATGGTTCTATTATACAGTTTATTACAGAAGGATTGTGTGTATTTACTGAAGCAGTGGTCAGTGATTCTTGCTTTTTTTTTTTAATGAACGTTTAAAATTGTTTGCAGGAGTATGGTACATAGCTATTACTGGACGCTTCTGTTTTGCTGTATTTGGAAACAGTTTGACACTAGCAAAGTTGGAAACTATGCTAAACGTGCACAGTCTAACCCCTGAACATGTTTTTCTGCCTTAGTGGTACAAGTACATCCTTACTGCAGTGCCGTATATAGAAATTTGCCATCTGTCAGCATCATTTTCCAAAGCTCCCATTGCATCAGGAAACCCCTTCTGCAGCAGTCAGACCTCTTGGTTAACTGCTACAGCAAAGCCAGTCCCTCTAGGGATGATTAAACTTTCAGTAGGTGGCTATTGGTGTAACATTTGGGAAGATGTCACTGGTGGGGAGGACAAGGCTCTTCCCTTGCAAAGTGGCACTTAAGAATTTGCGAGTATGAAGAGCAATATAGGAATTGTATGTATACAGTAGACTGTGCAGTAGAGTAGAAATAGGGCAAGAGAGAAATGCCTGCATGGTTTTCCTTCCCCAATGTCTATAAAGATTAGAGCAAGAGATTCCCTTGTTTTGCAGTAGAATTTCACAGGCAAGGTGTAGTTTGAAGGATCTGGCTTTCCTTGAAATCTTTCTGCTGTGCATGTGACACAGGTTTATTGGTGCTTTGGTGTGGGGCTGCTGGAGTTGAGTGCATGTGGATGCGTTTGAGGAAGAACAGGGCGATTTGACCTGGTGTTTTCTGAGATGTTTGCGTGATTGCTTTAAATGCAGCTGCATGGGTTTCCTGGTGAGCAGCTTTCAAACCTGTTTATTGCCAAGTAGCATTGCCTTGGTTTTGTCAAGTAGGCAAAGTTCGTTCTTTGAACGTGGCAACACCTTCGAAGTAATGGATTCTTTTACTCCTGGGTGAAAAGTTGGGGTGGAAGTCTGAAGAACAAGAGTGTTAGTTTTTCACAGTTATTGTTTCAAATGGATTTGCCAGCTGGTGTGCTTGTCACCCCCACTGGCTGCTCCTCAATTTATTTCACAATGAAATGGATGGATAGCTTTTTCTTTCCCACTGTTCTTGAAGGATGGTATCAGGAGTAGAAACCACTGTGAAGGATGCATATACCTTGTGTGCCACATTACTGTGTTGTGCAGCAAATTCTTGATGTAACTGATTTGTCAGCTGTAACTATCCCATGGATTTCAAAGTTACTTTCATTCTGGATGTATGCCATTGTCTGAAGCCAGGGTTTCTGTACAGAGTAGATACTTGTTGATAACACTGGTGTACCATGTTAATCATCCTTCCTTTCTCTCCTTCCTAAAGCTTGTGCAATGAGGACAGAAACTTGCTACGGATTCGAGAGAAAGAGAGACGGAGTCAGGAGGTTCTGGAAGACAAAAAACATTTCTCTGAGAAAACTCCCCTCTTTGCAGAACCCTACAAGGTAATGGTACGGGGGGTTGGGAGGGGAAGAGAGGAGGAAAGAGGGCTGGGGTGGAAGAGGAGAGCTGTGGTTCTGCCCAGGGTGTAGCAGACTTGAGCATGATAAATACAAACACAGCATCTTCCCATCTACTTAATTTCAATTCCTCAGAGTATGTGGTTGAATATCTGTTGGTTGTGCAAGAGCAGTATGGACTTCAGGCTGGTCTCCTGTTGTTTGAGGGAGGGTGCTCAGGAGTAGCTTGGCTGCCTGTCTGCCTGGAGCTGTGGGTGTAACAAATGAATCTGATGTTAGCACTCCTGGAGGCTGCAGGTGCACCAAGCTTGGCTTGATAGTGGCTCAAGCAGTCCCATCTGCTTTGGAGAGATTTGCAGGATCAAGATAAGCTTGCCTGACTTCACTCATGGTGATGTGTGGTGATTAACTTAAGATCCTGAAGAATGTCTCTTCCCGAGTTGGATCTCTTGGGGGGCTTTTGAAATGTCCACCTCTTTGTTCTTCTGTTGCAGACTAATAAAGGAGATGAGTTGTCAAGCCGAATTCAGAACATGCTGGGCAATTATGAGGAGGTCAAGGAGTTCATGAGCAACAAATCTTGTCAAAACCTTATAGGGATTCCAAAGAGCGTTGCCCCTCAGTTTCCCCTCGGACAGCCTGAGCGCCCGTACTTCCCTGAGAAGGCCATCCGTACATTGCCATCTTCATTCCAGCACCTGACCCGCCGTCCACCCGTGGGACCCATGCTTGTACCCCCTCGTCCTCCAAGCCACTCCAGTCACTACCAAAAGGCACAGTCAGGAACAGAACCAGCTTCAGGTTTGCACAGCAAGGGCCGCAGCTTACCCAGCGCTCGCAGCCACAGTCAGGAGCAAGGCCGTGGTGGCCGGGACACTCAGGCAGGTTTTCCCCACAGCCACAATGGCAAGCCTGGGAGCGGGGAAGGTCGTGCTCATGGCCTGCAGGCCTCCCCTCTGGCACTTTCCCCGTTCCTGCCGTGTTTGTTGTCTTCTCCCGTGGCACCCCTGTCACCTCTACATTCCAGCCAGCATGTCAATTCCAGGTCACAGAACAGCAGCAAAAGTCATGGGTCAACCTACAGTCAAACCAAATCATTACAGGACTTAGTGACAGGATCACAGGAGAAGGAAAGTCGGGACAGCCCAGCTGTTACCTTGACCAGCACCACTCAGCCTTCCTCTCAGACTTTTCCCCCTTCTTTGACATCAAAAGCCAGTGCAATGCAGCAGAAACCAACTGCCTATGTCAGACCCATGGATGGCCAAGATCAGGCATCATTTGAATCCCTGGAGCTCAAACCTCTCCTGGAGGAATACCATGAAGGACCCAATGAAGATGTCTCGGATTTGAAGGCAAAAGTTAAAGCTGAACTATCCAAGCTGGAAACCCCTTCTGAACCCAAGGAAGAGACTGATGAAGATCTCTCAGATTTGAAGGCAAAAGCCAAAGCAGAACTGTCCAAATTTGAAACCCCTTCTGAGCCTGTAGAGGTGAGTACAATTTTTTGGCATGTCTGTTGGATCAGGATAAGTTTGGCTGTGGGAGAACAGCTCATCAAACAGCAGTGACTTTCAGAAGCAATGATGACTGTGTGTGTTTGGAAGGTGCATTTTGAGATTGACCTGGGTGTGAGATACCTGTTTGAATGGTGAAAATGTGACACTTCCTGTGATTTTTCTGTTGTTTTCTCAGTGAGGCTGCAGCAGGTTTTATGGTTTGAACCTGCCTCTGTGCCCATAATTTTTGTTTTCTTCTAAGGCTTGTTGAAAAGAAGGGGGAAATGATATGGTGAGAAGATCAAGTGTTGATGCAGAGTGTCAGGACTCTGGGTGGTGGTGGGTAGAGGCCCCAAATCCTCACTGAATATGGACAGTCAGCAATGCAGTGGATTTTGTGGTCACCTGTGCTTTGTGACTGTGAACAGCACAGGATTCTTCTCTGTAAGGTTGTAAAATCTCACTGTAGACCCACAGGAAAGTATGACTTGATATTGCAAGTTTCCTTGTAGTACTCCATCTGTTTTTGCTGACCCAAGGCCACCTCTCTGATTTGTCATGTGGGATGGAGGCAGAAAGCAGGTAAAGCAGTGGGAGAGGAGGAGCAGCATTGTACGTGTGGTGTTCAGCAAATGCAGCTCCTTTTCCTGTGCCCTTTCAAGCCCAGTTTCAGCTGTGCCAAGGGACCTGCACACTGACTCTGCCGGCCTCATGGCTTGGCCTCCTGTGAGCTCAAAGGCACTTGGTCCACTGGTATATTTTGGAGATTTACTGTGCTCATCCTTCAGCCTTGATGTTATTGCTATGCCCTATGAGATGTAGGATCCCATGGTCCTAAGGCAGCTGGGCAAGGAGACCTATGGAGATTATTTCAAATTGTACTTTGCCGCCTCTGGAATGAAAAGGAAGAGTGTGGGTGCAGTCTGTTTTTCATGGAAAAGGGTGTGGATCAGCTGCAAATGGCTGTAGGCAGTATCTTGTGGGAAATAAGAGGAAACTGTCAAAATGACATTGCTGAGAAGTCGTGAAAATACTTTCATGCTGAGAGACTTTATTTGCTACCAAGTAGGTTTGGCATTGCACATCACACCTCAAAACAGGAAATTCACTGAGATCCACATTACCTTATTTGCTTAACCAGATTTTCCTCCTGGGAGAGATAGAAAGCAGTGCAGGGCATCACCTTCTACATTATCTTACTGTCTCATCTGCATTATTGTCTTATCTCTTTTCCCATCCCCATGCTTCTTCTGTCATCTCATGTAACTCTGGTTTAATATGAATTTTGATAGGGCAGCATTAGATATGATGCTGTGTGCTGAATGAGACCTTTTTTTCACTTTCTGTTGAGTGTGTGAGTCTGAGTCCAAATGTCCATGAAAATCAGTTGTCAGTACAGGAGTGCTCATGCTCCTTCTGTTTCATCTGTGGCAAAGTAAGAACACAGTAAAAAGGGAATTGAAGATAATAAAATATGTTTTTGCACAAGCCAGGACCCTGGTTTTAATTATATGTTTAGTCCATTTTGAAGCTGACAGAGGAACCTTTTTTGTGAATATGCTGAATGATCCTGCTTTGCAGGAGGGATCTTTAGGCTGTGTCCCCTGATTGTTTTCTGTGCATAGGCAAGGAGGAATACAGGCATTTTGGATAATGGCTCTGTAAGTCTAGTGAAAAATACATTACTTTCATTTCTGCATTTTTCAGTCTTGTCATTGTCACATTTGCTTACTTCTGTTTGGTCTCAGTGATGAACACCTGTTTGAAAATAGAGCCCTCCAGGGCTGAAGCCTGAAGGGAGAAGAGGAAGAAACAGTGAGGTGGCACCCCTGGCTATATGGCCTGTGTGCTAGATGTCCTGTACAAGAGAGGTTGCTTGGGGGTCTCTTGGCTGGAAGGTTGTCCCCCTCTTTATTTCTTGGTGAAACAGGAGGTGTGGGGAGGTTCCTGCCCTGCAACGACCCTGACAGTGAATAGAGTAGCAGGAACTCTGCTGCTCTTCCCTCCTCTTCCCTGAACTGCTTGGCCCCAGTTTACTGAACAGCCATGTGCCAAATACAGTTTTTCCTGTGATCTCCCTTGACATGACTTAGGAAAGCCATTTCCTCAACATGTGTTCTGGTTAATTGAATTTCTAAGGCATGTTTCACCTGCAGCTGTGAATTCATTATTGACAGCTCCTGCTCATGGGAACACTGAAAAGTGCAGCCTTCCAGGCCAGATAGACACACAGTTTCACTGCAGAGTGAATGAATCCACAGTGGATAACAGTGCAGTGACTCACTTTGCATTCACAGAGACGCTGAACAGCTCTTTCCCCTCTTCCCCAAATCAAAGCCTTCACTTTCAAATGTCATCACTGTCCCTTTAAGGCATCTTCCCAAATTTGTTGTGAGAAGGCTTAAAAATATAGCACACATGAAGAAGCTTGCATGTATCCCTTCTCTTCATGTGCCAGGTTTTTATTCTTCTACAGCACCTAAACAAAGATGCTTTTAAAGCCGTTCTCCCTCTCCATGTCTCTAGGAGGGCTGCAGCACCAACAAAGACCCTTGTATTGCCTCCATTGACACAGACTGTGATGTGTGAAAGGGAATCAGTTTGACAGCAGGGGAAGAAGCAGTCAGGCTGTTTTGAGGGAGAGTGTTTATAAATCCTCAAGCGTTATTAAGGGCATAGTGTATGGAGGAATGTATGGCCCTTGATGCTCATTGAAGGTTTGGCTTTGTTTTCCCCAAATTTTGGATGTCTTAGGGCATAGCTCCTTCTACCTTGTGTAATGAGGCCTCATCAGACTCTTCTGCCTGAGAACTGGGGAGCAAATAGGGAAGCAGCCGAATTAGAATGCCTAAGCCACAATGAAGCAGCCCAGATGTGTTAAGTCTTTTTGGTAACACTGTATTATCCTTGTGTTCAAGTTGCTGTCATTGAGTTGTGTTTTCCTCAGTAAACATTTATCAATGTTCACCGATTAAAATGTGGTTGTTATATAGTAAATAGGAATTACTAAATACCTGCGAAGATGTTTGGATGGAAAATATATAAAAAGTCTGTTCCAGGTAGATAATTTTTCACTGGACTTCTCTTCATGGCACCTGAGTTTTTCTAGTGGCATAAGCTGTCATACAAGTGAACCCTGTAAAGTAGAAATAAATGTATTGTTTTAATTCTGCATCCTTTCAAAATGAAAATCTTTAAAGACATAGGTAGCACTGTTGGCCTTATGTAATAAATACACAGTAGTCAGCATTAAGCTACTGTCACCTTTCTACTAATCTTTTATGTATTTCTCATTTACTGAATAGAAGGGAGATAGTCTTTTGTTTGGGGTTTTTTTCTCCTCACCCTTTGTATTCCTTTTTTGACTATTTTCCTTGCTTTGCACCAAGACAGGTAACTAGGTGTTACTTCTGTGTCGCCTCTGCTGCCTTTTTATAATCAGAACTGCCTTAGGTGATTGGAGAAGGGTTTCCATGCTTCCCCACAGACATTGTGTCAATTTGTCCTACTGCTGGTGTGCGACTGCTAAAGAAGCAGATCAAACATGAATGAGAATTGTTACTTTTTCTGACTGTTTTGGATAAGAAAAGTTTTAAAGGCAAAAAAAAGTAAACCTCAACCTCACCCTAAGAGCTGAAACTGGCATTTTTGGTAGACTTCCCTAACAGCTTGCACATAAATATATGAAGCTGCGCTGGCCAAGGCCTTTCTCACAACCCTTGGGCATTGTGGTGTGAGCAGAAATGAATTGCAGCCAGAGGAAGGTTTACTGTGGGATTCTCTGCTACTCATTGTCATACCAAGTGCCCAAAGACAAATCCTTTCACTTGGGTCTTCTCCATGTTCCCTTTTGGCTCTCAGAAGTGAAAGCAGTTGGTACTTTTTTCTGTTCTTATATTATTTTAATTTCTTGTTCCACTCATTCGCTGGGTTGCAGGTACATCCAGAGGCAATGACCTCGATCACTGCCTCTTGGGATGGTTGCACGGACCACAGGCAGTCTGGGGGCTTGACTAGTGGTTATGAGGTCAGGGTTGCACAAAGCTTTTGCATTTTTAAATGCATAAACACATTTTGACTTCTCTTGTTTTTCTCTCCCTTGATGAGCATGCAATATCTTAGGAGAAGTCACAGTCAATCCCAGTTGACAGGCAAGAATTGTATGTCAGTGCTGTGTTTTGTTTGGGTTTTTCAGCTAAACCAAGCCAGAGCATGCGGGTGTAGTTATGTAAACAGAAAAAGCTACTTGTATTTGATTTAACAGGTCAGTCCCACTGGATGCAAAAGAGGATTTTCCCTTGTGTGCATCTTCTTTGGATGAAGCCACATTTTCTATCCAGGCTGGAAATAAACCAGCAATAAAATGCCAAAGCAGCTCTGATGGCTCACACAAATCATCCTCCACCAACCTCTCTGTAGATTTCTGAAACTCTCCGCACTGTTTCTTGCACAAGTGGAAAGTGCCAAAGGGACAGATGTTGCCAATTTGAACCGTACAGGGGGAAGGCAAATATTGCTAAGCAACCGAGTGCTTGAGAGAATTTTTCGGAGAGGAGCCAAGGGAGTTATGTCTGGGAGTGCCTGCAGCTTCTCATGGCTCGGTGTGAGGGAAGAGATTAAAAGTTCTTTCCTGTCAGGGCTGACGCCGCCAGCACAAAAGACACCATAACCTATTGACACTGATTAGGGCTGACAAGGCAATGTATGAAAACAGGAAATCTGCCCTGCCATGTGGGAAGGCAGTAAGACATGTTCAGAGAGGTAAGTGCAGCACACAGCTGGTGCCAGGGTGGGGTCAGCAGCTGGCTTCAGCGGGACCAGGTGAAACCCAGGCAGGCACCCAGCCCTGTGAAGTGCAGTGGAGGCTGTGTCTGGGTCTGCCTTTCACATCTGACTGGGAGCAAGTCGCTGAAGGACGGGCTGGCAGGGAGAGGGGAGTGTTTTTAGTAAGTCTTGTAATAATTGCAGGCTGCCTCGTGTAAATGGAGTTAACTTCTCTAGTTACTGAAGAATGAAAAAGCTTATAAACAAGGCAAGTCGTAAAACCCCTGTGCGTGGTTTTGCTTCTCCCTGGCCAAGCAGTACTTCATAGGTAAGTGCCAGCCTGGAGGTCTTTGCTTTGGTGGTCACAAATGCCACTGGAGATGTTTCCTCAGAGAGTGAATCTGCCTGTTTCAAGCCTCTGAATTATTTTGGCTGTAGACTCCTGGTTCAAGAGATGTGTTTTCAGGAATGAAACACAAGCTTTATCTTCCTACATTGGTCATCACATTAGCACTCTCCTAATGCTACTTTGAGCACCTCCTGGACTTTGATTCTTTGCTTTGTTTGAGTATAGGAAAATGTTTAGCATGTGCTTTGTGTTGTGTTTCTTACTTGATAGGATTTTTTTTTACTGGCTACCAGCGAGTCTCAGTGGAAGTGGCATTTTGCAGCTTAAGGATGCTCCATAGGAATAATGGAGCAGCACAGTGACGTGGATTATGACAAATGTGGTGGTACTGCTTTTGCTTCTTGAGCACTGATTGCAGTGCTCTTGCCCCATGTGGATGCTGCAGCAGGAAGGTGCCTCACTGAGGGATTGGTCAGCTCTGTGGTTTTCAGTGAGCACCAGCATCAAGGGGAGAGGAGTTCCCCTGCTGTTTGTATGAGCTGCTACAGTCCTGCATGGAAAAGGGCTTCCCAATTGCCCTCGGTAGGGCATGAGATTGCCAGAGCTCAGCAAAGCTTGACTACAGCAATATGGTAATTTTTGAAATGAAGTCAGCAAGTAGTCGTGTTCCTGCCCTGGCACGTTACTCAGTGCAGTCTGTTTTAATATGAGTTATGCCTCTCTTATTTGTTTCCTTGTGTTGTTATTCTGTGCTTTGAAGTTTCAGGTTTCATTTTTCATTTTCTCTGATGTCTAACAATGTTGCTGTCTGAATTATCTTTAACACCCTTCTCCCTCCCAAGCTTTAGATGCCAGTTTTTATCTTCATAATGATGAGCATTTATTACTTAGACAATAAAATAGTGCTCTATTGTTTCAAGCCAGCAGAATATTTTAATTCCCTGTTGGAAAAGGTGATACTCCTAATTTTTTGATCTCCTGCTTTTCAACACACCAATTTCTCCTCCAAACTGCTTTAGCAGTGTTGCATTTTCTTTCCAATTTGTTCTGTTGGTCAAATGGTTCATAATGTCATTAGATATTGAGATGCTCTTTTTGCATGCAGTCAGGGGTATCTTGGCTGTCCATTGTACTCCAAGCAAAAAGTCTGGGTGCATTCCCAGAGAGGCTCTGCCATCATCCCAGCTTCCTTTGCATGTACCCAACCACAGGGAGACAAACTGCAGCTGACATCACTTTGTGCTCATTTCAGACCCAACAAGGGCTGGATGCTGGAAAGTGTCCTCTGTCCCCTCCCTTCCTCACAGCCTCCTTCATCTAATGAAAGACACTATGGCCTTCTATGAGTCCCTCTTTTCCAGGATACTGAATTCAGCTACTTTGGCCTGTCTGTCTATTCTTCAGATGGAGGTTTTCTGGAATCAAAGGAGGAAGGAACAAGGGTGATGTGTGCTTTGGCTGCTGAGGAAATAGAGCTCAATAGTATTTGGCTTGTAGACTAATTTTTAACCAGTTACGAAACTTGACCTAAACTCCCATTACTTACAGAAACTCCACTTTAGGTGACTTGTTCAAATCTGCACTTTCTTTTGAAGACAAATAGTAGCTTTTGCTGTTCAAGAGATTGCCATGTAGCTTAGCTTATGCCACAGTCAGAAATGTTATCTTGGCTGGCTTACTAAGCTTCACTAAATGAAAAGAAAAAATTGACCATTAAAAAAACTCCAAAAAACCTACTTAAAGTTTTCAGATCTTTTTCACTGCTCAAAGTTAGAAAGAATAGCAACAACATAGCAATATTTATTTTTTCCTTTTCTTGGGAGATGAGAGAATTCAGTTTCTGTATTAGCATAATTTTAAGAGCATTTGTCTTGAATTAGAGCCTAAATGCAAGTGTTTGTTTTGATGCACTATTGAATTGAAAGCACCCCCAAGGGGAGAAGTGAGTGAGCACTTCCCCATGCTTTTTAAGGTTAACTGCTGTATGTGTTTACAAATATGTTTCTGTAGAAGGAGCACACTGGCAGAGTGACTGAGCATTTTACAAGTTTGTTGTAAAATAAACTGTGTGTGGAACGATTCCTTGTTAACTCTGTGGTATCTGTTTCTTCTAAAGCTTATTTTTTTTAACTTGGTTTAAGAACATTAGTTTTTTTTAAGCATGACTTATGCATGTTGTGTTTTGAATAGCAGTGGCTTATGAGGAATGCTAGAGGTTTGGGAAGATACAGGGTGAATTTGTGCAACAGGAGACAAAGTTATGTTAGATTCAACCTATTTCTGCTCAGACAAGGAATACTTTGGTTTCTTTCATCAGCCTGTCAGCTCACTGCTGTTCAGAACTAGTTGTAAATCAGACTTGGCTGGACACCATCTGTTCTCTAAAGGTGAAAGGTGTGGTATATTCAGCCTGAATGTTTTCACTTGAAGTAGGCATTTTACTGAAGGTGCTCTTGGGCTGTCACATTGCTTGTCTCTTTGCATTTTTGCTTTGTTAATCCTTGGCTGGATGTGCTGAAGGAATGCCATCTGTGCTTTACAAGTGCAAAGGACATCCCTTGCCTCCTCGGTGCAGGTCAGCTCCATTCCTGCCCCTCTTTGCCAATACAGTATTGATGTTACCACAATAATATTGCACATTTTTCCACAATGAAAGCAAGAGGAGAAGCAGTGTGGTATTTATTTTTCTGTTTGCTGTGGTAGCAGTAACCCCTTGGGTATGTCCTACCCTTCCCTTAGACATTTCCTCAGAGCCTTCTGTGGTGCACATGTAGGGAAATGCTTGTCCAGCTTTCAAGAGTCTAAGGATTGCATGTGAAACTATTACAATGTAGAGACATTGCCTGAGAGGACATAAAAATGTCACAGTACACAAAGATGGTGAGCCCTATCCATCATGGCTACAAATTATGAACCTGCCTGCTCGCATCCCTGAGGTACTTTAAATTATTTGAGTATTTTGGTATTGGTTCGTGGGAACCAAACAAACATTGGCATCATTTGAGCAATTATGTATGAAGGAAATTAGGGGCAGTGAAACGGTGATACAGAAAATCTGGAAATGTCTGTACTCTTCTCTAGTTTGCTGTCCCTAGGATGCATCAGGAAAAGATGGAGAAAGCTTTTCCTTAGGCAGAGGTTGGTTGGTGTCTTGGTACTTCTTGTAACCATCTCTCCTTGTTTGGATTTTAATTCCAAGCCATTCAGTATGTTAAATAAGCAAAAAAGCCATTTCTCCCCTCCAGATTGTACAAACAAGGAAACAAACAGTGAACTGATCCTCTCCCATCCTCTCAGCATTGCTTTGTTTTCTGATAGCTTTTTGATCCTGGGAGGCTAATGGCCTGTACACCTGACTGACAAGGATCACTTGTCAAATGCCAGCCAGGTACGTCAGCTCAGCACCTCCTGCTTCGCTTGGCTGCAGATAAAAATTGTGTGTGACAGCTCTGCAGTATGTAAGCCTGGCCATAAAGAATTTCTGGGACTTGGGGAACACTGTCTGCAGCCTTTAATGCAGAGTTCAGGGAATGAGAAAAATGTCTTTTAAGGAGCCTTGCATTTTGAATCATGACTAAGGCAAGTGTCTTCTATATACAGATTTAAAATATTGTGGACTGCTTGTTCTAGGCACAGCATAAGCAAAGAAGGTTCTAGAAGGCTCTGTCCAGCCCTGGCCTCTGTTCCCACCTGGCAAACAAGCTCAGGGTGCCGTGAGCTTTTTGCTGAGTGCACAAAGCTGTTTTCTGAGGAGAGGATGAAAGTGTCTGTGCTTGCTCAGCTGAGTAATGACAAACATCTCCTGGGAGCAGACAGTGTCAACCTTGGCTGCTGCTTTTACAGCTGAAAGTATAAGTTAAGCTGCTTTCAAGTTAGGCTACTTTCAGTTACCTGGTCACTCTGTTTAGCATACAAAATCGAAGAGTGACCAGGTAACTGGTGGACAGGACTTGCTTTGGATTCCCATTGTCTTTAGCAAGACAGGGAGCTTCCAAGAGAATTGTCCAATATTTGTCATGAGGATAACTTTCATCTGTGTAGACATGATAATAATAAGGCACCTTGCTGTTCCAACCACAAAACATAAAATCTAGAAATAGGTTTTTTTGCATTTAGTTCAGTTATAAAACAATAGTGATAGTTGCCTTTGCAAGCAGAAGGATATCCTGCTATTTTTTCCCTTGCAAGTGAAGTTCCTTGGTTTGGAAGCATTTAAAGATATTTCTTCCATTTCCATTAAAGTTTAAAAATAGCATGTAGGCTCTTTCTGAGTTAAGAACTTCATTTTCTTAGGGAGAGAGATACAATTCCTATCCTTTCAACACATGTGCTTTCTTCTTTTTTCCTTTGGGAATACCATCCTTAGATGTACTAACAAGCATCCCTTTATTCATGTCCCTCCCACTTGCCTCCTCCTTTGATGCACTGATCCTGGTGGCTGATGCCTTTTAGCTCCCCCCAGGCTGTGTGGTCTGTCCCAAGCAGCAGCTGGGTCCTGGCATGGGACTGGTGATGTTGCTCCAGGCTCCAGCCTGCCTCTTCAATTTGTTTTATTTCCCAAACTTTTATTGGCAGTGTTGGTAATGCAGGGGCGAGCTGAGGGTGCTTTCAAACAGCTGGAAGAGCCTGCATCTCCAAGTCTTGTTTACTGATTCTTTAAGGGGAGGTGCACCAAGTGCCACCACTGCCATCATAAATCTAACTCTGCTTGTTTTCCAAGGGGAAAGTGGTCTTTGGAAATGGAAAGTATTTCTGAGAGAGAGCAGCAGTTAATTATCTGAAGTGATCCTCAGAGCCACAGGATGCCTCTCACCACCAAAAGCCCCAATTTCCTTGATGGTCTTAACAAGCATAGTTATTATTTTCTTATCTTTTGTTGTTTCAGCTGCAGTGACCAGCTTTTTTTCTGGAGTAGGCTAAAGTCAGGCTACTCCAAATACTGTAAATTATATCTATGAGCATAAATTGCAATGAGTGGTACTGACCATGAGAAAATACCTGAAACAGTGGCTTGCTGCTCTTACTCAAATGCTTACATTGAAAGAAAATTGTGTATTCATTCTGCAGGGAACGAGGGGACACCACCTCAGCCTTTTATGGACACAATACTTACAGATTCACATTAAGCAGTATTAAAAAGTATTTACTGGAGAGACCTTAGGAGGACAGTAGGTAAGAAAGTTTTGTGGAATCAAAGGGTCAGAACTTGATTTTTGAGAGCTACTGTAGAGATGGTCATTGCAGTGGAGAGGTGCTCTTGTGTGGAGGTTCTTTATGCAGAGCAGTTTACTAGAGAGATAATCAGCCTTGGCTGGAGTCCTGGTCTGCATGGCAATGTACAGATGATGCTGCACTTAACTTCCCTGCTTACTTTGTTTGGATTTCAGTTATATCATTATTAGATGGAGGCTAACAAGAAATGCACAAATTTTTGTCAGCAGCTCAAGATTTGTAACAATCCTTCATTAAAACATATCAACAGTCTGTTCCCCCAGGACACAACCCCCTTGGCTACTTCAGTCAAAGAAAGACAAAACAGCAATTTGTTTTTCTTACGCTGTTTGAACACAAGGAGGCCTGTGTATTTATTTTTAGATTGAGCAAAATAATCCATCTCAGGGTTAGAAAAGCGTGTAAAATCTTTAAAGAATGTTTTATTTCCTGCAGGCGCCCACGCAGGAACAGGACAGTACAACCATTGTTTGCCGAGTATTTTGATGTAAAATGCTTAAATTGCCAGGATCATTCAGTGTCAGCTGAAGAAAGCTCATGGGAATGGTTTCATTTATTTTCAAACCTGAGAGGAGAGCAGTGACGGGCTGGAGCTGCTGTCTTCGCTTGGAGCTGAGTTGAGGTGTGGGCAGAAGCAGAAGAGAAGGTGGTGTGGCATTTTTTTAGTGGAATAACTTTGGTGTTGCCTTGGAAAAGAGAGGAGTGGGCTCATTTGAGTTAAGTGTGCTTGTGGAACTGTCCGCAGGGAACTTGGCTACAGGCAAGCTGCTGGTGATACCCTGGTGCCCACAGAGGACCTGAAACAGAACCCAGAGAAATTATTTTAGAAGGCTCCTGTGAACTCTGAGACTGGTAGATTGGATTTGTAGTCTACAATGAAGTCTTGTGACATCAAGCGAGCAGCATAAACACAAATGAGAAAACAAATGCTTTTATAGAGTAATTTCAAACACTTTATCTGGCTGGATAAGACAGAATCCTTCTGTAGTGCCTCAGCATTGTTTTAGTGTGCTTACAGCAAAAAGCAAAATAGGTTTTGTTTTTCATGAACTACAGAAGTGAAACTTAACACTGGAAGCAATGTCAAGCAGACCTACTTTAGCTTTGCTTTGATTTGCTGGAATTATTCCAGTCTCACTCCATTAGGTTGAAGAACTAGGTTGGTAAGAGGGGAGACCCAGGATATGTTGCTTGTTGCTGCTCATTCTCCATAGCTTAACCCACCTATCTGGCTACCTGAAGCTGGCACAAAACTCAAACAAGTTCATCCCCAAATATGTATTTCTTACAGCTGCTGCTGTGTGTGCTACCTTGTTACTGCTTTCCACAAAGAGAATCTGATATAAGGTTTTTATAAAACTTCAGCTATTTCAGTTTTATTTAATTTTCTCTTTTCATCCTTTTGTATTCTACCTTATGTTTGGGTTTGGTTTTTTTTTGTAGTTGTGGTTGTCACGTTTCTGTTGAAATGGAATGAGCTTTCTTCTTCTGTGCCAAAAATGATGTGTCTTGCTGTAATTTCTCCTGTAAAAATTAATCCTAGTCTTGGGTAACCTGCTGAGAAAATTGCCTTCCCTTCTCACAGATTTGTTGTTCTGTGACAGCAGCTTCCTGAATTTTCTGGAACAGCTGAAGCTGCTGTTAAAGGGACTCTGCTGCCAAATAGAACCTCTATGTTATTTTACAGTAGTAATGAAACCTCAGACAATATTCCCTGTAATAAAATGGCCTTTAAAATCTGCAGCCATAGTTTATGAAGTCAGTCATTAAGTCATACTGAGCTCCATATGATTTGAGATTTTAAACAAATTTTGTCTATAAAGGTTTCATTACAGTAATGTAAGTCCCTTTTTGTTGTATATTTCTGAAATGTTTTTGAGTTTAATAGAAAAATGGCACCGAGGAAAACCTAAATATATGCAAGTATTCCCACACTTGCATATGAGGGAAGTGTGAAGTCAAGGAAGGGATGGTCTCATCCCTAAAACACAGTTTGCTTTGAAGTGTTTGCACATACTTTAGCCTGATTTGTTATTGATTTAATCCAAAGCTCACAGGCAACAGTGCAAAGACTTACACTTGTAAGCTTTAGCTCAAACTCTACCTTTTTCCTTTTAAAAGCACTAATACTTTTTGCATGAACTTTAAAAAGGAAACGAGCAAAACCCCAAATCCCTACAATTTCTTAACATGGAAGAAATCAGAAGAAAATCTTATGTTGACTACCTGCCTGCATCTTTCTTACTTGGCACAATTTTGATGGTTTTGTTAGCTTTTCATCCCTGTTTCCCCTGTGTAGTCACTTCTCCAGTGGTTTGCAGGGGTTTTTTTTAATTGCAGCAGCTGCAACAGTAATGTTTTCCCAGGTTCACCCAAGTGGCTGTTGATGCCAGAGCTGAGGAAGTTATGTTTTGGTAGAAAAGTTGGGTGCTGATGGAATCTTTGGACTGGAAATGAAAGTGTGATTTTATGCCTCAGGGAGCTCTTGTGGTTACTAAGTTTCACCAGGATGTGCCTCAAAACCAAGTTGTTTTCTATTGTTTCCAATCCATTTATCTACAAGCAATTAAAATATCCCTGATCCATAGCTCAGGGAATACAAGGCTATGGACTAGGTTAGTGATGTGGGAAAATACCACGTTGTACATGGACTTTGTGTGCTTTCTGGGGAACAGAAAATTTGCTGGTAGCAAGGCATACATTGATTGCATGACAGGTTTTCTTTGTCTTTTTCTCATAATCTAAAATACCTACTTCATAAAGGTTTATAAATGATTATTTTTCTAGTTATGGGCTATTTAGCAGTTATTTTCTAGCAAATATTGGGTACAATATAAGAGGCATTACGGATTTGTAAAATGAAAATAGTTGCAGGACTTATGTTCTGTGATATGGAACACTTAAATAGCCTTGGCAGAGAATCTGCTTGGTGTCTGGTGTTCCTCAAGGCAGTGTGTGAAAGCCTTTATGAATTTTCATGTTTATGTATTTGTGTCAATCAACAATACGGTTTGAGCTTCAAGCTTTGGCAGCCTCTTTCAATACATGGCAGAACATTATTGCATCCATCATCAGGATTAGAAGAGGCTTGGTTAAAATATGCCTTGTCTCTTGTTGGCTGGGTCATTTTGGAAACATGCCCTGTGTGTGTCCATCTTGCATCTGTCTGTAGCACAGAGAGGATGGATTTTTAACTGCACAAAAATACGAGTGGGAAGTTGCTTTGGAGGGTAAATTGGCTTGCTATCGCTAGCGTGACTTGTGTGCAAGGAGGAGAAGGCATCTAACATGCAAGATCTCCTCCTGCTCTGACTGGCTGAGCACAGATGGGTGAAGTGAGGACAGGATGGTAGGTTTCAGTCTGATTTTTGTCCTGCCTGTTGTTTCAAATTAAGCCTTCACGCAGTGAAGTATGCAGTCTTGTGGTCTTCATTGCATTCAAGTGGCAATGACTGTGCAGTTGACATGAAAAAATAAATTTAAAACTAGATATTCCTATTCAAATATATTAAAGCATAGTGTTAAATGGGAAGCAGCTGAAAATGTGATTGGTTTGTTTGTTTGGGCTTTGAGAGCTGGCAACCTTCTCTGCTGATAGTTGCAGGGGCAAAGCTCTCATTAGGAAACAAAGAAAACCTGACAGCAGAATGAAGGGCATGGAACTCATAATTGGCTTTTCTCATTGTTGCTGCACCACTTGCTTGGGTTTTGTTGGTGCTAATAACTCAGTCTGAGATCAGGCAAAGAGCAATAGCTGGCATGCTTGAGCTGTACACACACACATTTCAGTTTTAATTAAGAGGAGATATCGGGCAATGCACTCATGCTGTAGCTGTTCCTTTCCTACACTGCCTGGGTACCTGCAGCACCAGTTTCACTTAAGATGGAGAAACAAGGGGCTTGTTTGTGCACAGGATGTCAGGGGACAGCTCCAAATGGGCTGTGACAGCAGAGGCTTGCAAATAGCAGGGATAAGCAGTGGGGTGGAAATTACTGAGATGAGAAGGAGCAGGAAGGTCTGTGACACCTTAACGCTTGCCTGAGAGGCAGCCTGTATCCGTTCCAGTTAATGCCTGCTCCAGACCTCCTGTCTTCGCCCTTGCACACTCTGTGAGCTCTGACTGCACACTCTGTGTGCTCTGACTGCCCCTGGCCTTGTCTGAGCCCACACATCTCAGCAGTGTCACATGGTGGCTTCTGAAATAATGCATGGACAACTGTCTCTGAGAGGCAATTTTTTTGACATCTTGCTTGAAACTACTCTGGCACAGCCTCCTGACGAGGCAAGCTATTTAAAGACCAGGGAGAAGGCTTCAGCCCCCTTCTTCCACACATGAGAGCCATACGGTCCTTCAGCTCCACTTGGCACATGTGACAGAGTGGGATGAGAATGTGTGCTGTAATTTTTAATGGAATATCTTTTAAAAAAGAAATAACCTTAGAAGCTCTCTAACCCCATCTTCATTACAAAAAACCCCAAAAAACCAACAAAAACAAACAAACAAAAAACCCCTCAAAACAATGACTGCTTATTCTTTGTAGTATCTATGGCCCACATAGCATCACGGCCAGTGGGGCATCTCTTTTGTGTGCCTGGTGGTTCCTTAGGCAGTTTAGTTTGGGTTTGGTTTTTATTTTATTATCCTGATTTCCTCGTTCATTCCCTAACAGAGCAGTGTGAGGCTTGGGGCGTGAGCAGAGCTATATGTTCATGACAGTGTGTGGATTTTGGAATTGCTAGTGAGGAGAGGACATGGAAGTATTTCTGCGAGTTTCGTCACGCACTTGCTATGCAGTGTGAATTGAGTGCCTGCACAGATTTTAAATTGTTTTCTAA
This sequence comes from Hypocryptadius cinnamomeus, assembly GCA_013400635.1. NCBI lineage: Eukaryota > Metazoa > Chordata > Aves > Passeriformes > Zosteropidae > Hypocryptadius > Hypocryptadius cinnamomeus. Next base: position 57,903 of record VYZP01003934.1, read on the forward strand.
ATTAAGAGCTCCCTCTCTTCTTTTGTGGGTATGTGCACCTGTGCATTTCTGCATGCCTGTTGTAGTAAAGACAAACTAATTCCTCAAGTAACTTCTACGGCTTCTTACGTTTGTATAGATGCTTGAAATTATTTTGGCCTGAAGTCCTGTTCAGTTCATTATCAAAGTAGTAATGAATCCTTCAGGGGCTGTTTTCCTTTTTTTACTTTAAAATCAGTATTCTTATTAATATTATTAGTAATTAAATTAGTATTATTGCTGCAGGAACTAGCTGTTATAGAAGCACAGCATCAGTTTGGATGGGAACACTGGATCTAAAACACCATACCAAACTCAGCAAGCCAAAAATTCTGAATGTCCCATGACTGTGCTTGACCATGCCCATCAAAATATTTCGTAAGCGATGTTTGGAGGGGCCTGTGTCATTCCCAAACTGAAAGAGTGTGGATGTGGCATAAGGAAATCCAAGCTGGGGATTGTACAGATGTCAGTGTCAGACAGCAAATATGCACCAGGCTTAGCTGGAGTTGTCTGTCTGCACGTTACAGTGTTCCCAGGAAAGGCTGTAAAAAGAGCTAGCAGGGATAGACAGCAGTGCGGAATATTTGGTCTCCCACACCCACAGTCCTCAGTGGAGCTGAGCTCCTTTCAGGGATTTCTTTGGCTTTATGGCTTTGTAGCTCTTCCTGCAGCAGCATCGTATTTCTCCTTTCCCCTAAACTCTTCTCTTCAAGCTGACAAGGACATCCCTTGTTGCTGGGTGGTAATTGTGGTTTAATGGTGGTTTAGTGGTTTAACAAGCTGAAACACAGCCAAGATGTGACTTGAAGGGAAAAAAAGCCAACAAACAAAAGGGGCAAAAATACTCAGGATGCAGAAAAGCCCAGCTTCTTCAGGCAGTGGATAGCTTTATAAAAGATGAAGTGTCCTCAGTCACTGGAGCTGGGATGGAGGGAAAGGGGGTGTGCCCCACAGGTTAGGGGCACAGGGACAGTCATAGTCCTACCTGAGAGCAGAACCCCCGTGCAGTCAGCTGACTCTGACTGAGTTTTGGTGTGGTTTTGATGTGGTTTGGACCCTGTGCTTGTTCCAAACAATCTGTGATTGTAATCTCTGGAGCAATCATTTCACCACATACTTGATAATGGTGTCCTAAAAAAACCCAACCATAACAGAGGTCCTTACGCTACTGATGCAGACTTGTGTGGTGCTTGTTCAGTGTTGTGTGTTTGTTTTCCTTTCAATTCCATGAGGAAGAAAGTGGTTTCTGCTGAGCCCCTGGACCTGTGAAGAACCAGTCACTGAATCCTTGGGGGTTATGATAAATCCTCCTGACAATTGAACTATAAATACTCTGTGTATGTAAACCTGTATCAATGTCAAAGTCTTTTTAGGCTCATCAGAAAGAACTCCAGGAAGGGGCATGTGGGTTGTTTGGCAAGGATAAGAGAGGTTCAGACTGGCTGTTACAGATATTCTTTTATTCTCGGGTTAATTGCATTCCACTTTTGTCATCACTTACCACCTCATAACACTTAAGTTATGAAATGGGTGAAGTAAACTGACTTTGGTTGGTTGCAATCAATCCATTATAGAGAGAGTTTTGAAATCCTTTGTCCAGGCAGGCTCTTAATTTCTTACCAGTTTAGTGGGAAGTTTATTTCTGTGGTGTTATCATGGGATATCTCAGGAGTTTCTGAAGCATTTTGCACAGGAGGATGCAAGTGAATGTGTCTGCTGTTCACCACTTACTGAATTAAGAAGTAAATTAGGCTGAGCTACCAGGTTAAGCCTGCTGAGGATAAAAAGAGGAAAAAGGATGCCTTTTTTGGCACCATGAGTTACAAAACATTCCAGTCTCTTGCCATGTGGTAGTTCCTTGCAGTTTGCCCTCCGTCCCCTCCTCCTGTCTGCTGTGGGACACATCTGCAGGCCTTGCTTTCATTCGTGTGACTAATCTGGCTGTGCCTCAGCTTTCGTTTGTTTGGGTGTGTAAGGTCAGAAGCAGCTCTCCCTGTGTGATTTTCTGAAGAAATTCAAGGCTTTGTCAAATGAGCACTGCTTCAATGAGAGCTTTATGTAGACTCAGACAAATGAGGTTGCAAGGAAAAGGCATTCCTCATCTCCTCTTCTCCTTCCAATGTAAATAGTCCAGCATGTGGGAAACAGATGAGTAGACTTCCTGTGAAAGGGCCAAGGATGACAGTTTTGGACTTTATTGAAGTGTTTGCTTGCATTGCTCTTTACTTTTTTCTGGGGAAGATCCTTCTGGTTGGGCACTGTAGCTCACTGTCCACTTCTTGAATGTGAATAAATTCTTCCTGGCCTTTCCCTTTCAGCAATTATTCTGCTGACTGAACACTTCCATAGAATTTCTTGTTTATAGACAAGAAAGTGACCTGGCATGCATTTTGCTCATTACAACTACTCAGTTCTTTGGTTGTTTTCTGTTTCAGCCTCCTTTAATGATATCACTTGGGAAAGGACATGTAAATGACAGATACTTTTAAAGCACATGCCTTGTTAGTAGATGAGAAGCTGATCTGTGGAAAGGAAGTGGTGTTTCTCATGGCTGGGGCACATCAGTGTGTAGAAGCACACATACACTCTGAGAAGGGATATGTTAGAAGACCCTGCCATTAAAATTTGGGACTGGGCTTTTATAGTATCAAGTGATTGACTGTCAGATCTCTTCGGGCCAGCTGTGTCAGCTCAGCAGCTTTAGATAAGTTATTGGTAGTATCAGTAGAATGTTTGTTCCTTTATCAGATACTTTACCAGGTCTACCACATCTTTATCTCACTATCAGGATGTTTAACTTTGGGATTGATGAGTGAGACTGGTTTCAGCTTTATTCAACACCAAAAGTCTTGTGATGCCCCCTTTTCCATTTACCACTAGTATTTTTGCAAATACCATTTGCCACTGGTGGCATTGTTTGAGTAGTTTTACCCCATTCCAGGCAGAGCATCCTGGTGGAATCTCCAGTCACCTCTGCCCGGGACTTGAAAACAAGAGGCATTTTAGAAGTCCATTATTAACTACCCTTCTGATGGGGATTTTAATCCTTACAAGCATTTTATTACTAATGGGCTTCCATGAAATGTATGGAGCTGTTGGTAAGCAAATGTTCACTGAGTGCATGCCTTTCTCATGGCAGTTGGTAAAAAACCCAAACAAACTCATGCTGCTTCCCTCTTTCTTCTTACAGCAAACCAACCCCATTGATGTCCAGTCCATTGAAGAAATTTTGAGGGTAGGTACTCTTAAATAATAGATCTCTGTCTTTGTTTAGATTTTGCATGCCTTAAGGTAATGGTTGGGGAAAAAATACCTCTCTGCTTCTGTTCACTCATTAGATGTAGCTGTCACTCATTTTGGGGTGTGCTGAGGAGAACTAAAGATAAGAGTCAGCCTCAAATACAGCTGGAGCTGTAAGATCAGTCTTTCTATCAGTACATAAGTGTAATAAGTCTGGTGCAGTTCAAGACTGACGAGTCATCCAAGACAGCCAGAGCTACTCCTGTATCAAGTCAGGGGTTTGCCATTCCCAAGTGCCCTTCCTCCAAAGGCTCTGGACAAGCTGCCTCCTGTCTGTGTTGCCAGCCCCAGCAGCGTGGCCCCGAGCAGGAACACACATGTGTCCTTCCCACCTGCCTGTCATGGCACTGTTGCTGGGCTGCTGCTCCCTCAATGTAATTCCAGTCTGCTCATGCAGAGCAAAGCCATGTCTGATGCTGTAACCTTGTGCCAGAACTGCCTCTGTGAGCAGCACAGGCTCCAGGTGGCTGTGGCTGAGTTTGTATTATCCCTTCCCTGTGCACAGTGTGAAGATTCCCTGGGATTCCCAAGCCAGTGGTGCTGATCTTGAGGAGAGGGTTCCTTGATGTCAAATGCTATTCTGAGATGCTGAAGTCCTGGTGGAACAGTTTGGTTTCTGCAATTCACTTCCGTTGCTGTTGCTTGAGGTTGCAAAATCCTGATGCCTCAATAGCTCTCCAGAAGCTGCTTTTGGGGCAGTGTTTTAGCTGGAGGGGAGCTGCACACAGGTGCCCACTGGCTACTCTGTGCTGGTTGGAGTTGCAGCACAAGGATTCCTCCTAGAAGTCTGGCATCTTTTTCTGTTTCACCAGGCATATCCTGTGTTCTTGCCTGTTAGTAATGCATATCACTATTTTTGTACCAACCATGGGGAAACATGCCCAAATGCATGAAGAGGTAGATCCAAATGAATCTCTGTGCCCATCAGCAAAACTCCTGATAGCTGCTTCTCTCAATCTCTTTCCAGGAAATGACCCGCTCTTGGCCACCTCCCCTGACAGCTCTTAATACACCTACTAAAGCAGAGCCTTCCAAATTTCCATTCCCAACAAAGGTAAGATGCGCTCTTTCTGCCAGGACTTTTGATAAACTAGAAGAGAGCTTTCTGGCTCTTGCATGTGTTTCCATCTGATTTTGTCCCCCTTCTATAAATAACGGCTGTTAGGGGGTATTACCTTCAGAAGTAGTCAGATAAATTAAAGCACAATGGGGGTGAAAAAAAAGTGCTTCAGCAACATTTGGTAATTGTGGTCTTCAAATACAACTACTTTTCTGAGACATTTTAAGTATCTCTGCTGAAACATAAAATATGTTTTATCTTTTTGTCAACAGAAATATTTGCTGACTGTGTTAAACAGACGTGTTTGACAGATCTTATGAAATTTGAAAAATATTTCTTGAAGAATGCTCATACCCCTAATGTGCTAACAACCGGCTTTTGGTGACAGTAGCATGTTATCATTTCTGTCCATGCTAAGCTATGTCAGGCCAGCTTAGACTATTGGACACTTTGACAAGCTAGTTGAAATGTTTATTACAGTTAAGTGACATGGAAAACAAATCATCAGTATGTGGCTCTTACAAGACAGCTCATTTATCTTATTCTCAATTTGCACTTTGTCCTTTTTTTCTAGGAATTGCAACCTGAAGGATCTGTAGCAAAGGATCAGAGTAAGTAGACAGCCAAAGGAAACACACACAGTATGTTCAGTGACAGATAGTTTTGTGTGTTATGTGTTATACATGACATGTCAGTTGATTGACTTTGATGAAGAGGTGTGATTTCCTGTGTTTTTTTGAACAGTGATGAATTTAGAAATGGCATAAAAGATTGTGTATGTTCATTACCTAGATATTAAGGCAGCTGTTCATCAGAGGACAAATGGTGCTTCATTAGGAAACCCCATTTGGAATGATGAATAATCTGATGACAATTATGTTCTAGAAGAAAGTGATGAGTCTAATCTGGTGCTCAGAGAAATAGGGTAAAATAGGCTACAAAGGGGGTAAATAAACCCAACCTATTCATTTTTGATTTCCAGAGCACTATGGAGCACCTTCAGAAACGTTGCCAGGTTCTCAGCCAAGAACATCGTAAGTAACCAGACCCTGTTCACATCTCTACTGTGCAGTTAATTAAAGAATCTGGAAAGAACTAAATTTTGGGTTACTCAATGTTTCTGAAGATTAAGGTTTTATCAGTCTGATTTTTCTTAGACAACTTCCAATGCAGGGAATTTTCACCAACAAAACATTGTTTCATGATGGAACTATAGAATCATTTAGGTTGGAAAAGACCTTTAAGATCATCCAGTCCAACTCTTAACCTGACGATGCCAAGTGTACTTGTCATGATTACAATGACTATGTTAAAACCAAAACAAAACTGAAGAAAAATCTGAACTATTAATGCACCAGATTAAAGGTATTTTGTTCATTTCATCTGTGGCTATTTAACATCACAGTTTTGTGCTCTTCAACCTACATCCAACTGACATAAATTAAAAAAGGTCCAAAATGAATGTGATTGATCCTGGATATTGTTTTGAAGCCTGGGAGGGCTAGTAAAGCTACACCTACAAGAACTATAAAAAACAGGACTGAAATTTTAAAGAAAAAAAAAAAAAAGGTAGATAAAATAACATGGTGCTGTCCTTGTAGGTGAAAGTGGTTATCTGTTAATTAGGTTAATTACTGAAGTTGCTTGAAAGCAGTTTTGTGTGGGCTGACATTAATCTTTCAGGATTAACTCGGCCAAATGCAGCATTGCTAGGTTCTGAGCCCTCAATAACAAACAGAAATCTTTCCATGTCTGGAAGGCTCAGGGATCCACGTGCAAGGCACTTGCTGAACCATTAAATTTAAATGTCTGTCAGTTCATATCATATGTTCTTCCATGGAAGGCTGCAAACTACAGACTACAATTCTTATTCCACTTGTTTGCCTTTTCCTTATCACAAATCATTTAATTAAAAACCGAACAAAACTGGGCTAGTCACAAGTAAGGGCAGAACCATGTCTCCACCTTGGTTGAGATGGTATAATTTTTCACTCAGGCTCTTTAGGGTCTGTTAAATATCCCTTTTCCTGCTGTTCCAGCATAATACAGAGGAGCCCTCATTCACTGGGAGCGTGGGATAGTGTCTTGCTGGGCAGTCAGCTACTCCCCTAATCTCTTCCTTATTTTGCTTCACTTTCATGCACCCCAGTTTGTTCCTCCTCAATCACGTCTGAAAATTTTCATTGCGTTACTAAAACTAGCAGTTCCAACTGCTCCAGGCTGTGCCTTCCTCCCCAGCTACCCTATGACCATCATCATTATTTCAGTTCACAACTGCTTGTCAAGTCCCTTTAGCCCTTTAGTCAGTTTTCAAGGCAGCAGAGAGAGAAGAGACTTTTCCTGCATACAAGAATTGGAAGAGACTCCTTCCTTAGCCCACGGGGCCAGAATTGTGGATTTGGCACGGTATGGAGCTCTGTCCTTAGCCATGATCCCCTCTCTACCCAGCGTCCTTGCCGGGCACTTCAGAGCCAGTGCTCCTCTGCAAGGGATGTGTGAGCCCATGGTCAGCAAAGGCAGTGGAAGCAGGAGGAACAGGGCAGCCTGGGTTTGTGTCTGAGTGAAGTTTGCCCGAGGACTTCTTTTACATCTTTCCCTTGAAGTGATACATCCCTTCTTTTCTGTGTTTGTTTTCTCTGGCACAACAGGCCTGGCTTTCTGTGCTGTTCAAAGCGCACGTGACTGTCTGAAAACTCAGCTGCCTGGAGTAGCTTGTGTTGCAAAGTGTAGCTGGCTGAAAACAAACAGTGATTGTGCTGGTTAATTAGAAGATGAAATCCCAGGGCATCTGTGTGCCCAAATTAAGCATTCAGCTTTTCAGAGCATGCAGGGATTTCCCAGATGGATTTCATTCTTGAATGCAGCCCTGAAGTTTGCACCTGCCAGTGCTGGAATGGAAGCAGCCCTTCTTTGAAAAGGGGACATGCCAGCTCATTCTTGGTGATCCATCTTTAACCTGGCTAGCAGAGAGGGACCAGCCTGTGCTTTCAGTGAGGTTGTTTGGCAAGTGATAATAATTTTAGTGCCGCTTCTCTCACTAAAAGAACTCTTTTTAAAATAGCTTTAGGGAGATTAATGGTGTGTACATAAGCTGCAAATGAACAGGTCCTGCAAATGAAACCTTGGCATCTATTATTCCTGAGCTAACTGGAGCATTAAAATTATTAAGGCAGATCTATTTTCTTTAACTAGGCTATTTAACAATTTGTCAAAACCTTGTTTTTGGGAAACTGGCTTTGTCTACCCTTGCAGAAGTATGACTTGAAGTTTTAGTGTTCTTCCTTGATCCCAAATAAGTAGTTGCAGTGTTCTTTTATGCTGATGTATTTTATTTACTAGCAGCTCAGGTGGAAAAGGTAGTGCTTTTTATTACAAACAGTTAAATCAGATTTAAAGAGATCTAGGTAGTGTCTTTGCACGTCCCTGTCCACAGCAGGGGTTTGAAACTAAATGATCTCTAAGGTCTCTTCCAATCCAAACCATTCTATGATTCTGTGATTACTCTCTTACCTCTAAATGAACTAAGTCTTTAGTCCACAATTCTTAAAGCAGAACAAAACAAAACACCAAACAACACCCCAAAACCAAACTTGAAACCTTTCAGCATGTTTTAGCATCCCTGAAAGTTTCTTCACTACCATCTTTGAAGGACTCCTTCCCCTTAGGAGTTGTAAAAGAAAATAAAAAGGATTCGTTGAGATACCAGTAGATGCTTAGCCAGACTGCCCAGAAGTGTGGAGACTGCCTGTACTGTCACTGTTCTTTTTTCATTTCTGTGCCTCATCTGTCTGGCAGTGAGCTTGGGCTCTGGCTCCAAGCAGAGCTGCCTCGTGCAGGATTGCTGCAGGCTGCGGGCTGTTTGCCTTCTGTAGGAAAATTGGAGCTGTCCTTTTCCAAGGTGGTGTCTCATAGTGCTTCCCTTCAGTGTTTACTCTAAATGAAGAGGCAAGAGGTGATTTCGAGCGAGAAGGTGTGTGAGGAAATGAGGCAGTGGAGGGTAGATCACAGGGGAATGGCAGTCAAAATGAAGAAAGAAAGCACTGACTTTTTCCTAATTTCTCCCCCTTTTTCCAGGGTGATGTGGTTCGTTTGGGATTGTTTATAGTTGTTTTCTTGCTATAAAACATGTTGTCATGAGGGGTCAGAGTCCTATTTTTCTTTTTTGGCCTCAAAAAAAATTTCTCACAGAAAGTCCTTGGTTTGAAATGAGGTTGAAATAAGCAGAGTTTCATCATGATTGATTAAAATCTCTGTCTCAGCTCCCAAGCTTTTGACACCGTTTTTGGAAGGACACTTGAAAAATCATCTGGGTTGAGGGGTCAATTGCCAGCTAGTTTCAAGATTTGAATTACTATACTTTTGAATAGACAGGTTTTACCTGCCTATTTTTCAACTCCTTTGGGATGCCTGCATGATTGCCACAAAGGGGCATAACAATCTGGGAGAGCTTTGGGTCCCTCTCCTTCCCTTCCAGCATTTGAATTAAAAATTGCGAACAGTAGTTACCACCTGCAGCCACAGGACTAAATGATGCATTTGGAAATGTTTGTGGGCAGCCAGGTCTCTTCTCTAGCAATAGTGAAACAGAGCTTGTGCCTCTCCACTTGTAAACTGCTCTGAGTACTTGCTCTGCTCAACAGTACTGCTGAAATGTGCAGGAGCATGGAGTTCCTTGAGTAGAGAAGAGATGGGAGATAGGCTTGACCTTGGCATTGACTTACACATGTGTGATGGGAGACTTGAGCAGCAAAACGAGAACCGCTGGGACAGAAGAAATGTTCGCAGCCCCTGAGAGCAGGGTGTGCAGACATGCATAGCCCCTGGTGCTCCTGATGCTTTTTGTCCCTTGGGGAGCCAGTGTAGGCTGAAGCATGACAGCCTCTTACTGTACCAGTAAAAGATAAAAAAAAAAGTAAAACATTTTAACCATTAATTTCAGGTAATGATAGGGTTTAGTAGATTGAGCATGCCAAATGTTCAGAAAGGATGGGGGAGGTTGTTTTGCTTTGGCAAATACAAACCAAATCTTTATCACTGCCTGCTGCTTCAAAATGTGTCTGCCTTGGCTGATATTTATCTTCTGGTTGTCTTTCAGAATGCTCCAGGACGACCTGCAGCTCAGTGATAGTGAAGAGAGTGGTGACGATCAAGTCGGTTTTAGCTGTTTTTTACACTAGGCACACAGACTTCCCTTTAAACATCACCACTTGTTGCATTGTTCTGAGTTCTGAGCTAACCTTTCCTTCCCCTCTCCTCTTTGTCTTTGTGAACAAAACAGGTTGTTGAAAAGTCACCTTCTTCACTTGCTCCTCCAAGGTACAGGTTTGTTCCCAAACTACTAGCTAGGCTAATTAAGGAGAAAAACAAAGCTGATTTTTATATGTGGGGTAGGAGGACAAGGGTTCCTGGTTTCTCTTGTAGCTGGTTTCTGGCTGCTCTTGAAAGTCAGCTTTAGTTGTATGGGGTTTTCCGGAAAGCTCCAATTAGAAATGAGTTATCCAGGCACGCTGGATCTTGCCTATGAACCAGAACTGTATTTCCTCAACTGCTCCTTGCTCTTCTCCTCCTCCCCATCACCAGTGTGTCTGTAGATCACACTGCAGCTAATGGGATTTTCAGCTGTAATGGCCATGGGTGAGATGTGAGTCCAGTTTTAGCTCAGAAGGAAGCCCAAAACAGCCAAGTGGGTAAAGAACAGGAAAGGGTTAGGAAGACTCATTGAGGCTGTTTCAGCTCCTCTTGATAAGGAAGCTGATTGTAAGCAGTTCCTGCTATGTATTGTTAGTCAGAGGCAATATTCAAGGTAGACTGAACAGCCATTGCCAGCATTTGAGGAAGAAAGATGGAAAAGCTCAAAATTTTTCCTATATGAGAGCACTGACATAGATTTTTCTGGCTTGATATGTATATTCTTCAAGCACAAGAGTGGTCTACAAAATCAGATTTGCAGAGGAGCACACCAATACTTGGCATGATCTATGTCTCTGCAAACTCTTAAAATAGGAGTGTTCTCATGATATCAGTCTTGGATCAGCAAGGAGCTTGCCTTCAGCTCATACAAATGTGTTGATACTGATGTGGGAAACTAAAGTAGAAAAAATAAATTAAAATATTTACATTTTAATTTTGTAAGCCCATTTCAAAAAGAAAAACACCGTTTTTCAGAAAAGCACTGCGCAGTTTCAGTACTTTTTAAACTCTGGTTTGCAAAATGCAGCTCCACACTGTAGCAGTGGCATTCTGCTGCATATTTGACTGGGTTGGAGTTGAAGGTTTTATTATTTCCAGCAATTTTGCATTCTGGTGCTTTATTTTTTGAGTATGCCAATGTATTTCTCTGGCCTTCTCCCCTCTCATCTCAGTGCCAAAATAATGGGGTTTCAGGGTTTGTTTTTTTTAATAAAACTGTCAATATAATGAGTAAATAGCCTTCAGCCATGCTGCTTTCTAATTTTATCTCATGGTGGCCTTGCAGTTCCTTACAGTCCCAGCCCAAGAGTGTGGCATCAGCACATTCCAGCAGCTCGGAGTCAGGGAGCACCAGTGACTCAGACAGCTCCTCAGACTCGGAGACAGAGAGCCACTCGAGTGACAGTGACGTCAACGACCCTCCCAGAGCACCAGCACCTGAGGTGAATGCACAGGAATGGCAGAGGCTGCTTACACAGCCCCTTGCCTCACTGCTGTCTCAATGCAGTCAGGGCAGGAGACCTGGAACACTGTCATTGATCAGGTGTCCCCTTGACACCTTTGCTGCATCACTCAACTTTTCTTGCCCTTTGCTTCCCTTCTAGAGTTTGTCAACCTTAGTTACCCTTACTACCAGCATAATTAGACTTTAAGATACCCAACCTGGAAGTGTTCCCCCATGTCCTTTGGCACAGTTGTCTAACTCTCCTGGAGGAATCAGTTCCTTCACTGGGGAGAAAAGAGAAGGTACAGAGGGAAAGCACAGCTGGGCTGTGTGGGGCCCACCTCTGCCTGTGCAGGATTTCTGGGCACCTTTATGGGCAGTATCAGGGTGAGATCAGTTTCCTGATAATTTAAGAGGAGCTGCTGCCTCCCTGCAGCTCCTGTGTCTGAGTGACAGATTCAGCTTCTCCCAGGTTGCAGCCGAAGGGATCAGACCTGCAAGAAGGGCTGGAATATGCTTAGTCTTGCTGCTGTTGAATTTGGGTTGGATACTGCTGCACTGGCATTTCTGAGACTTTTATTGGAGAAAGCAGACAAACAGAACTTGGTGCCTTAAACTTTCGTAATTGTGAGACCATGCATGTTTTAAAAAATCTGCTGCAGAAGTGCTCATGCCCCATGCTTTCAAACAGTTCTTCTAGCTTGCAAAACATTCTCAGGCCACTGGGAAGTACATGGCTGTGTCTGCAGACCACAGCTGATGCAAAACAATCCACTGGCAGTTTGTGGTCCTCTTACAAAGCCCCTTGTAATTTATTCTCAGCTCTAGCTCTCTTTCTTTTCACCTTAGAAGTGCATGAACAGGGAGAAGCCAAAAACAAGCTTTGAGACAGCCTTTCCACCTCACTCTAATACTTTTTGCCCTCCAGCAGTTCAGTTACAGACTTTGCCCACTGCAATATGGTGTCTTTGAAGGACAAACATGGGAGAAAGAGGGTTCTCTGGTGGCTGGGAACTTTTATACCCCAGGGAATGGGGGCAGAGGAAGAGGTCCACAGCCAATGGGATACCAGTGAGGAGTGGTGAGGGGAGGGGTAACCCAGGAAGAGACCACCAGGGGGTACTGGGGTGGGTGAGGGAAAGACCAGGTGATAGGGGAAAGGGATAACAAACCACGTGATATAACATAAGCTATTCAGTGCAATATAAAGACTACTCTGTGCAAATTCCCAATCATCCAGTGCAAAAGAACAACTAAATAAACTAGTGCAACACCACAGAAGATGTTCTACTTCTCCTCTTTCACTAAATTCTGCCTGGTTTGTCCTGAAAATACTGATGAAGTCCTAGCTACTTGCCATTGACCTTTTTGTCCTTGTTTTATTCAGCCAACTGTTCATCCATGATGTTCTGGAGTAAGTTCGTGTACATGGCCTGTTTGTTTATAGTCAGTTCTTCACATGCAAAAGCAAACATTTTGAGACTTCTAGGCAACAGTCCCTGGGTTCTGGTAAGCTGTGCTAGGATGGAAACAGCCCATAAAGGCATCAGGCTTGTATCATCCCTTTCTCTTTTTGTCTGCAGCCCGAGCCGCCAACTTCTAATAAGTGGCAGCTCGACAACTGGCTGACCAAGGTGAACCCACCAGCAGTGCCAACAGAGAGCCCCAGTGACATTGCCCGAGGGGATGGACGTGAGGAGGGCAAGAAGCAGGAGCGGGGCACCAGCAGCAATTCCTCCCAGCAGCATGCTGAGCTGAGGGAGCCTCCTCACAAGGGCCAAGTGGCCAGGGCTCCCCAGGAGGCTCCTCTTCCGACCAAAGGCAGCTGCCAGAGGGCTCCTGAGCACACCGAGCAGCCCTCGCCCAGGCAGACTGTGGGCATCAAAAGGCCCAGCAAGCCCCTGGTGCACGAGGGGCCCAGGAGGGGCCTGAAGGTGGAGAGTGAGCCTGGTCCTTTGGAGGTCACAGATCAGTCTTTCAGGGACAAGCCAAAAGTAAAAAAAACAGTGAAGACAAAATCCAATGAGAGAAAAGACCCGAAACCAGGGCTTCGAGAACCCTCTGAGAAAAAAAAGGACAAGGGCTCCCACCAGGCCAAGGCCAAACCTTTCTTGGAGCCCAGGCTCATGGGAGATGCCCAGGCACGCGATGCTCTCAGTCCCCTTCCTCAGGGCCAGGGCACAGCCCCCATCGGGACCAGCAGCCACAAGCCTCAGGATTTGCACAAGGAGAAATTGCCCTTGCCTCTCAGGGAGAAGTTGCTCTCACCAGTGAGGGATCCCCCAACCTGTGAGCACCTCGTGGTGAAAATAGATCTCTGTCACCTGGAAAAAGTCCCTCAGCCCCCCAGGAAAAATGTGCACCAGAGGAAAGCAGAGACCAAGGACGTTCCTGATGTGAGGAAGCAGGACTTGAAGAGGAAAGCCACGGACACTCCTGAAGAGTCCTTTGCAAAGAAGAAGGTGAGAGATGGACTGGGAGGTGGGTTTGTACAATGACTAATGTGATGTTTGAAAAGCCTATGTGGACTTCCCATTTCATAGGTTGGGAGTAGAGCCATTATCCTTCTATAAAGCTATTTTCAAGGGGAATGTGAATCAAAACTGTCTGCAGATGTTTCTTGTTGGTCACAAATCCCCTCCTGAGCAAATGAAAAGCCCTGTAAGATGTCTAACATGTTTTAGTATTTTAGAATATATTTTTGCTCTGATTTCTTGAAATCCTAGTTTTCTCAGACAATAAAACCAGTTGCAAAAGTGTCTTTCCCTTGAATTACAAGACAGCCCTTTATTTAACTGAGGTGATCGTTGCTCACAAGTGTTTTTTGAAAAGCTGACTCCCAAAGGAGACTATGAATATACCTCCAGCCAGCTGGGTCAGCTGCACAAAGAGTTGGCTGCAGACCTTGTGAGGAATGAGTATTCTCTCTGGGTATTTCAGTCCCTGGGTCCCTTTTTGGTCCTCACAGAGCAGGTGGCTCCACACGGGTGGGTGAATAACCTTGGTTTGGGTTTCATTTAGTTTTGCCATTTTATGAATTTCCTGTATTTGTGAGGGAGAATTGAGAAGAGCAGGAAAATCATGAAGAAACTTGAGAGACCTCAGAAATTCCTACTCTTGCAGAGCAATGGGACAAAGGGAAACAGGCAGTCAGTCTGTCTAAGAGACACAGGAGAGGAGCTATTTGATATTAGAAATGTCTTCTCTTGCGATCTCAGTGCCTGACTGCAGGGAAGCCCCCCTGAGAGCCTCACTGTCAGTTCTGTCAGTGCAGCAGTACCCTCGGGGGCTCCGGCCTCGTGGCAGCCAGCTGGGTCAGGTAGAGCTGTCAGATATCTTTGGTGGCAGTGTGGAACCTGGAACACAGTGTAAGGATGTGATCTCAGTGCTGGAGCCTTGCTCTGAGCACCCTGCCAGAGACAGACTCTGTGTCACAGCACACCCCTGTGAGTGGCACAAAGCTGGCTGTGTCCCAGACGTGAGTACAGGCTGGGAGAAGGACTCACTGGGAGCATGCTGGCGGAGAAGGACCGTGAGGTTCTGCTGGATGAGCGGCTGGACACGACCCAGCAGTGTGTGCTTGCAGCCCAGAAAGCCAAACATGTCCTGGGCTGCACCCAGAGATGTGTGGTCAGGAGGCTGAGGAAGGGGATTGTGGCCCTCTGCTCCTCTCTGGTGACACCCCACCTGCAGTGCTGCATCAGCTCTGGGGTCCCCAGGTTACCAGTGCTTTAAAATTTCACTTATATCAGCATCTTGGTGATAAAAACCAAACTCCCTGTACATCTGGAGTACCTGTGTGGAGTATCTCACATGGAAGTGCCTTGCTTTTGATTATCGTTAGTAGCAACAGGTTTAGCAGTTCCATCCCTGCCACTGTAAAACAATTAATCTATCCAAGCAAAATTAGATAAAATGTCATTTTAGGTTACTGGTCAATGAGCTTGCAATCTGTATCTTCTGTGCTGTGGGTTTGTAATTTGTTGGTTCCAATAAGGTATCTTTTCTTCTTTTTTTAACCAGACTCAATGAAACTTCACTGTGTTGGTCTGTATTTTATGTGAACTTTGAAAACCTAAGTGATTTTATGTTTCCTTTTCTTTTTTTCCTTCCTATTAGAGGGGAGAGAAGGAGGAGACTGATAGGAAGAAAATGAAATCTGAAAAAAAACCCAAATCATTGCAGTCTTCAGCCAACAAAGACTCCAGTAAATTGAAGTGAGTATACAGTGGTAGAGTTGCAGAAGGATATATAAATCCAGGTCTTTCCTAAACAGCTGAGATCAAGGAACTGTATCTCTGTCCTTATACTCATGAGTTTGCTTCTAACGTAATGTTCCTTCTGAAACCTAATCTACAGCAGATTTGCCTTACATCCTGGAAGCAACCAGTCCAGAAAGCAGCTCTGTAGGCATGGGTGGGTAAGGGCAGTGAGCATTTCCCTTCTCCACTAAAGTCATCCTGTTGTCTTTGTCTTGTTTTCCTAAGTGACCCAATGAACACAAAACCAATGTGCCTTTTGGGTCCTGACTGTCTGGAATTTCAGGTGGCCTTTGTGACCAGGAATTCCTCCTTTTTCCCAGTGCAGCATTTGCAGTGCTTTTGGTAGCTCTGCTGGAGCTTCCCCTGTAATTTGCATACCAGAGCACTGCCAGCATTCTGACTAGCCCTTTGCTCCAGTGAGTGCTTCCAAGAGCATGTTTCCAACTGGGCAGTGCTCCCGAGAAGGGAGACTCATGCCTCAGTCATGGGCTACTGCATTCAGTTCCTGCTGGCTCGTGGCTTGAATTTGAGGTGTTGGCTTGGGTTGGTATGTAGTGTTGAGGTTTGTGTCCTGACAATAGGGGTAAACTGCTTTTCTGAAGAGAAAACACTGACACACTCAGGAAGCACTGAGGAATTGGGACTACCATTTAGTTGGGTGAAGGGATATTTGAACTGTGGGGAGAAGTGTGTGGTGGAAAAGGGGAGAGGATTGTCCCATGCACAACAGAATGAGGCAGGATGTGCACCATCACACCTCAGTCTTCTCACTGGGTTAAACTTAATTTCCTCCTCTTCTGATGTTGCAGTCCACGAGCTGGCATTCCCTGGTCAGTGTTTTCTTGGAAACTTTGAGAAACTGAATAAAAATATGTAAATGAGCAGTGGGGAAACAAAGTTTAGAACTATTTGGTCCTACTTAGGTCTGCTCATCCTAACTTCAGATGATCAGAAATCTAATGTTACTAAATATGATAATCTCTGCCATTTAAAAGCATAGCATTTTAAGTCTCTCTCAACTTTGTGAGTGTTGTCTAGTTGATCTAGCAAGTCTTAAAGGAGGAACTCAGCTTAATACTATCAAAGCACATATAGGATCAAGGGTTAGGGTGAGTATCTCTGACCACAGAAAATACCATCTACCAAAAGAGGGAGAGGCAGGCAGTGCTGCAGTTCATTTGCCTTGTTGGGTGATTTGTCCCAGAGATTTTAGTCACTGTAATCACCTCCCTGACTGAGTGAAAAGGGGCTGTATTGGAGGCATGCTTTTTTTGCAATGTCCTGATGTTCTGGTTACAAGTGTTTGCTCCAAGGACAAGTTCTGAGACTTATTCCTACTTGGAAAGCAGCTTGCTTGTATGTTGATGGTAGGTGAAGGTTTGCTGTCTAAAGCACAATCAAGCCCCTGAAGTGTTGTTTCACTTTTGTTGAATTCTTTGTATTAACAAGTCATCTCAAACTTCCAGAGGAGTTTAAACAGAATTGGCACATGATGTAGCTAAGTTTGTAAAAAATTGTATGGTGTACGTTGTATGTACACCATGTTCATGAATTTGCTTCCCGTCTCCAGAGCATCAAAAGCTTCGTCTGAAACCCAGAAGAAAGATGTGCTCCCACCACTGCCATCCATGTCCGCTGCACAACCTGCCCCAAAGTCAGCCAAGATGACCCAAAAGAGACCCAGAAATGAGACTGATGAGCTGCCTGCCATGGATAACCCTGCCAAGAACAAGAGCAACCACAAGGATCCTTTGTTTTCCAAGCACAGGAAAGTGGAGGGAAATCATACAGAGCTGTCAAAGGGCATCAAAGTAGGTATCCAGGATAACTGGTGGGATGTTTCCTCCAGTATGGGTGCTATGTGATTCTCTTCAGAAACATAGTCTGTAAACTCCAAAGGCATGACAGTCATGTTTATGCTAACTACCATTTCAGATTGTAGGCAATTGCTAATACAATACTGGTGTATTGGTGTAAAAATAAGTGTGCCTCTAAAAAGAAAGAGGGGATTGCTTAAAAATAAGAAAACAAGCTATCTGTGGCATTGACTACAACCCAGGTATAAGCTTTTATAGCTTGTTTACAAAATGGTTCATGATCCTTGCAGCTGGTTCTTTGCATTTCTGGGTTACAAAATTTGATTACGTGGCTGTTTACTGGAGGCTCGGGCATGTGGTCTGGGATGTTGCTCTGTGTGTGTTAAGCCAGACTGTGGACACTGTATTAGCTGGCTCTAACTGCTTGTTTTTTCCTTTTCCTGTAGTTAGTAATGGGGAATCAGCAACTGTTGTGTGGTTAAGGTGGAAATAAGTGTGAATAGATCTTATCATTCTGCCTTGGCTAGAGGACATGAAAACTGTGCTGCTTGTAGCCTCACTGCTCTCTTAGTCATTGTGCAAGGAAACCTGCTGCTGAATTTATCTGAGCTTGGGAGAAGTTTGAATGGTGTTAGGCATGACAAGCAGTCAGGTGAGAAACAAGCAGGGTTTGCTGGGGAAGAGAGCCTGGAGAACAGACTATGCTTGGGACAGATAAACATTTTCACTTGAAATTTAGGAAAGCTGGGCTTTGGAATTGGTTTAGGCATATTTCTCTAACCAGCTTTATCTCTGTCCTTTTTCAGGGATCTGCAGGTGATGTCACAAAGCCTTTCCCAGTGCCTTCTATGCCAAATGGTACCTCTAAGCCAAGGAGACCTCTGCTCAAGTTTGAAAAGTAAGTTTTTGTTTGACACCCCTCATCTTTACTTTCTGAAGGCATGAGGCAAGGCTGGCCATGAGACCACCCTGGCTTCTGCTTTTTCATGAGCACTTCTTTGGGAGGAAAGAGAGGGGGAGAGATGTGTGAGATCTGTCCTGTACTGCCTTCTCGTGCCACCCATCACAAAGTAAAGGTTTACAAGAAAGCAGTTTTACAACAGTTTTGGTTTGAGGGAAGCTGCTCTGGAAATTAGGGACCTTCTCTCTTGTAAGCAAGTAACTTGAATACAAGTTTTGGTCTCAGACAAGTGTGTGGTTGCTGCCAAATTTACTTTGTTTCAATTAAAATTTATTTATGGGTCTGTAGTTGAGGAATGATAGATGATGTAACTACTGTCTTTCCATGGAAATGAGGAATTTAATTTGTTCCCATAGAAGCCTGACCTCTGGTGGTTTTTTATTTCAAAATGTAAATTTTCAACATTATTTCAACATATATTTTTTTTAAGAAATCAATCCGTCTGTAGCATCCTCTAGATAAGAAAGTAAAACTGATAATTATCCTACCCTTTTTCATCTGTTTTTCCTCTCTGTCCTTAATTCAGGCAACATTCAAAGGAATACTACATTGAACAGGCCCAGAGGCTGAAGCACAAAGCTGATGCAATGGTGAGTCTTGACCTTGTGCTGGGAATGCTGACCAGCTCCTGCACTCAGCCCTGGTACCTGTGTGTGTGGGAATGAGGTTCACTGGCTGCCATGACTTCCATACTCCATACATGGAGTGTGTTCAGGCATGTGTTGGGAGGCTGTCTTTATTTGCCAGATGTTCAGATGTTTCTCTTGGATGCAAACACATAGAGAATGGGATTCAGAACTGGCATTCTCAAGGCTTAGCTTTGCTAAGAGCTATAAAAGCATCCTTGGAAAACAGATGGAACAGCTAGTTTTAAGACAGTTTAAAAAGTCAGAAAAGTCAGGATCCTGGCAGTTATTGAGTTGCTGGTGACCAAGACTTGGAAGTGGCCTTGGCAGACCTGATTTTCTCTGCTCTGTGCAGTTTAACAGTGTGCACAAGTGAACATATTGCTTTGCTAATTATGGCAGATAATTATCTCAGGCAGATAATGTCCATTTGCTACTTTCTGTTTACCTGTGAAAATGAAGTGAGGGAATGCTGCAGTGGGAAATCCCCCTGTGAGGCAAGCCTCCAAGACCAGACAACACTATCTAAAAAAAAAGTGAAGATAATAAATTACTCAAGGAAACCATTGAGCAGAGAGAGACAAATGGAGTGCACAAAGCTGAAGACTGGGCTCACATTAAGGGTTCTGCTGAGAACCCTTCAATTTTCACCTAGAGGCCAGACTGAAATATTTTTCTTTCTTCAAATCCTGCCTAACTAGGAAGAAAAGAGAATTCAAGTATGCTTGAGAGAAGTGTGTTTGATCTTAGTTAAAAAGTGAGAATTTTCTTCCCAATAGACTGACAAGACTGGAAAGGCCTTTCAGTACCTGGAGGCTGCCCTTTTATTCATTGAATACGGGATTGCCTTGGAATCAGATGTGCCGGAACCAAAATCCGCTTACAGCATATTCAGTGACACCATAGTTCTCATCAAGTAAGTGGCTCTCAGAGGGTGACAGTTTGGCATGTTTGGAGGGGAGGGCATTTTGACACACAGTCCTCTGCTCAAGATCTTACAGCGTTCCTTGTGCCAGGACTAAGGACTCAGGGCAGGTTTCCTGACTTTCCAGCTGTTTTTAAGATAATGGTATGCACTGTTTTTTCATTAATTGTGGGGCTTCAGAGTGCTTTGGTGGCTAACAAGGTCCTGTTTATTTTGTTTCCCTAGATTCATTATGACTTTGAAACCATTTGCAGACTCCTCAGTCTCTTCACATGGAAAAATCTTTGCTGTGTTACAGTGAGTAACTGTGCTTCTGTTCCTTTGTGCATTGCTTTGAAACTGAGGGAAAGGTCCATTGCTTCCAGGGGGGGAGGAATGAGTTAAATGGGAGTTAGAGTTATGCAAGGAAAAAAAAAAAAGCAATATAAAGGAACAGAAAAAAACCACAATATAAAAACCAGAATGAATTGAAGCATCTCTAAAGTAAGCTGAGAGATCACAAGGGACCACATGTAGAAGGCACGGGCTTTAAAATTTGATCTCCTGGTAACTTGAGAGCACATAAGGGCTTCACCTAAGGTGAAAGAATGTGATTTGGCTGCCCATGTTTGAGCTGTGTACGTGAAACTGTAGCTGAACATGGATGAGGCACTTCTGGATGGGGACTTACTCAGCCTTTGGCACCTTTGAGAGCCTGGTCACCTGTTTGTATGAAAGACCAGAGAAGGCTCTTCCTTGTTTGTTTCTTTTCCTTGTGATTTGTTTTTTTTTTTCCACAAAGTCTTTTTTTATCATGATCAGAAGGAGGAGAAATTTTGAGCTTTCCTGACCTTCCAGTGGAGCTGAGTGTGCCTGCCTTCATCCCTCAAGGCTGATGAGGGCTGGGCACAAACACTGAAACTTGGGTGTGTTTTTGTCCACAGAATGCGCTGCCAGTCCATTCTGCACATGGCAATGTTTGGTTACAAAAAGGACACTGCCATGAGGTATTCTAGACTCCTGAATGACCACTTCAAGGTAGGGCACAGGTATCACTAAGCTGCCAGCTGGATGGCTGTGGTAGTTACTGATGTCAGCTGAACAATCCAAAACTAACTAGACTTTTGTTCCTTGCTGCAGAGTAATTTCAGAGTGATACAAGCACCTTCTCCAGGTGTTACAAGGTAAGATTTAAAAATTTGTTGTCATGTGTCTGTGTTTCAATGACAATGAGTAAGAGCTTTTCTGTGTTCTGTGATCATTTCATGTGGCAGACAGGAAATGAAAGATTTTTTTGTCTTTCAAAATCTGTGGCCGAGAGAAGGTTGTTTGGACTTTGACAGTGGTGCTGATTCCAGTTACATTTTTTTGGCCACCTTGCACAGGGTAGTTCATTGAGAAGTAAGTGTCCTCTTGAGAGCAGTGGTAGAAGTCCTGTCATACCAGTGACTAAAATTAGGTTGGTTGAAATGGTGGGGATGTGATGAGCCAGGCTGTGTCTGGAAGGCAGCTGGCTGACCAGATTTATCTGCCCTGGGGCTATAAATAAATGTGTGTAGGCTGACCTGGCTGCTCTAAGGAGCTGCCAAAAGCTCCAGCCTCCTCAGGAGGGGAGCTTCAGTGTGCCTGATTTGGAAGGCATTAGGGAAAACACTTGGGTAATCTGGTGAAGACTTTCACAAGTAGGTGTAGATTTTGGAAGACGGATGAGTGGCCCTTTTTGGTGTCTGGTCCCACATTTTCTCTTGTTGAGTAGAGTCCTTTTAAATCACTTCCAAAAACTTGGCCTTGCCCTCAAAGTACAACTGCTTGTGCTGTAGCTGAACACATCTCACTTTTCAGCAGTCCATTCCATGCTGCAGGCCTGGGTGACACCGGATAGTTCCTGGCATGAGGCAGCCTTATGGAAGGATGTTTAGCTCTGAAGCTGACTGTTCATGATGGTGTTTCTTTTCTTCTGCAGAAGCACAGGCTTGCCTTCTCCTCTTTCTCCAATACCCTCTCCTGCTGGATCTGTGAGTTCTCAGCCGGGATCAAATGATAGCAATGGCGTTGGCCACAGCGGCATTGGCAACAGCACTGGCTCTACTGTCACTGTCTCCTCTCATATCTCCAGTGTCACCTCTTCCTATGTCAACATCACCTCCTATATCCTCCATGCATATGAAATTTGGGAAAAGGCTGATGCACTAGCCAGAAAGAATAAAGGTAAGTTTTTGCCCTTTGTCTTTTCTGCCTCATGTCATGGTTATGTGTGTATTTACTTCAATCCTGACACTCAGTGCAGCAAGCACCATGCCTAAAGTTCAAAGCGTGAAATATGTTGAATGTCTCTGCCAGGGCACATTGGCACAGACACTTGATGGTGATATATTGATGAGTGTTCCCATTAAAGGTTTTCTTGGCATCCTCAAATGTCCAAGAGCTAAGGGATGAGGGTGTCAAGTGCAGGAAACCAGCCAACTTGCTTTGTGGTAACACAAGAAGCGTAAAGGGTTTGGGTTTTTTCTGTCTTTCCCTTTGGGGCACTGAGCTTTTCTGAGTTGGTTCACTTTGTTTAAAAGTATCATTTTGGCCTGTAGCCTTGTGTTTTAGTTTTTTTCAAATTTCCAGGTCATTTTGTCTTGAAAATGGTGAAGCTGGCTTTTCTGCCTAACAGAGAAGTTGAGCAGCACTTGAATTTGAGTCCTTGCTGGGCATGTGCCCAGTATTTGCCAGCAGCAATTCCTAGAATTGCTGCAACTTTTTTATTTTACAGTTTTGTTGTTTAAAATGTTGTATTGTCCTTTGGTTCAAGCAGTGGTGAGTACACAAAAGCCAAAGGGTGGGTGCAGTCCAGCCTGTGACCTTGTCATCCCACATGGCCTCAGCAGTGTCATTTTCTATACAACACAAAGTTCTGTGAGCCAGTGTGGGTGAAGAGATGCATTGCCATGACCTGTTGGCAAACTTGCAAAAGAAAATAAGCACAATGTGCCTGGCTGGACTGTTGGAAGGCTGTAAAAATCCTCACACTAATGAGGCAGTTGCTGAAAATCAAAAGGCTTTCCAAGTCACCTTTGAATAAAAAACTGGTTGTTGGCTGTCCTCTGAGAAAATCCGTGCCTGCAGCAGTAGTTCATGTGTGGCATTTTCGATTCTGTCCTCAAAAGGCTGATAAAAGACTGTCACATAGAAGCAGTGGATGGTGCTAATAAGCCAGAGGAGTGAGTCATGGAGGAAAATGTGTGGGAGAGCAGCCTGAGTACAGCCTTGCATCAGTCAAGACTAAATTCAAAACATGCTCTGTTGGCTGATGCTGATGTAGGGGGATGATGACTGGGGTACTAAATACTTTGTAGGGAGAGGATGTGTGCAGGAGACCCATAAATGCTCATGTAGGCTTGGTGGTGGTGTCACTCACTGTTCAGGACAGTTGGAAGCATTTCAGACCTGGAACTCACTGATAATCAGTGTAATATACAAAGAGGTACAGAGAGTGAAAACACAAAATGAATAAGAAAGGTCACATCCTTGATTCTTTTATGCAATTCATAGGGCATAAGAAGAGGAAGAAAGAGCAGCAGCCTTTAGCTATCAAGGTCGTCTAAGCAGGGAAGTCCTAAGCTATTGGAAAGCAGTGAGCTGTAACTGCTGTCCAAGTCACTGGTGCAGAGCTGAAGTGCCATCTGGAGGGTCCCATGACAGGTGCCAGCTCCTCACTGGAATTCAGAGCAGCACTGTGAATCACAAGGCTGTAACAGGTTCTCTTCATGCTCTGATCTCCCCCTGCAAGGACAAGCTGAGGCTGTAGGCATGGACGTGAAGTCCCTCTCCTTTTACATGATGCTGTGCTGACAGATCAGGTCATCTTCTGTTTGCTCAGACAGGGGCTTTGAATTCCTGCTATTCCCCATGGAGGGCATGGATTCTGTAAACAAAAGCAGGAAAATCAGAGGGAATGTGTTCTCTCCTTCTGCATTGGCAAGTATTAGAAAGGAAGCGTTGTGCACTCTGCTTCTGAAGAGCTCCTTGCACAGCCAAGCAGAATTTTTCCACCTCTAGCTTCAATCTTTGGATGTCAAAAAGGAGAGCTGAGAATGGCCAGTTTCTGAAAAGGTATTTAGCAACATGTTTGAGCTGAAGAGTGAGAGATTGGGCCTGTGTTAGTCGGAGGCAGGTCATGCAGGAATGTCTTGGAAAGGTGACTGCAAAGGAATAAGTGTGAGAATTTCCCACAGCTCATGGTCACCTGCACAGATGACTGCCAGCACAGAGCAGGGCTTGCAGCCTGCCAGCCCCTCACAGCAGGGTCAGATGTGCTGCAAGAGCCACCTCCTGTGCAGGAGGAGCAGTGGGATGCCTGGAGCTGGTGGTGGGATGGGAGGAATGTGAGATCTGCGTGACATTCTCAGCTATAAGCAATCCAAACCAGAGCTGTATATAGCCCGGCAAGCTACACAAATAGAGAAATCCTGATATCTCCAAGGTCTGAGGATGGATGAAGGAAAGGGACCACAGATGTGTGTGCTTCTGGGTGCTACTCAGGAAGACACCCAAATTTGTCCCATTTAGAATCTGGGAGAAACTTGAAGCAGGGACTGTGGTGCAAACACCCAAACTTCTGCTGCCCTACCATGGAGTCTCTGTGTCCTTTAAAGTCAGGACATGAGGAGGTGTCTCAGTGTGTGTAAATGTTTTCCTGTTGCCTGCATTGCCTGCTGTGCTTGTCACCCTTCCCAGCCCTGTGACACTGCTGGGCTGTCTGCACTAGCACTGTTTAACAGGACTGGCCAGCTGACTGTGCTGCTGCTCCTCACCTGTCAGGTGTGCCTGGTGTATGAAACCAACCAAATGTTTTCTCTCTCCCTTTTTCCCCAGAGTTTTTTGCTGAACTCAGCAGAGCGACGAGTGCTCTGGCACTGACCAGTAGCCTGACAGACCTGGTACACTACATCAGACAAGGATTACAGTGGCTGAGACTGGAAGCAAATATGCCTTAACTGGTTCTCCAGGTGGTTAAATACCTTGAAGTTTTTTTGCACTTTTGAAGCCTCAGAAACAGTTTAATTTTTATTTTAATTGTTCAATACAAAGCACCTGCAAGGGAAAATATTTTAAATAAAGTTGGAAGTTATCTGGCTACACTGGAAAACCCTTGAACTGTGTTTTTCTAGGGTAGCACTTTGCTACCTTGAAAAAGAAGAGATGGAGGATGGCACCTTCCTTTAAAACGATGAAGTGCAATGAATTGTCTGAATGGCCCGATGTATTGATGGTCTATAAACATTTCTTTTACAAATAACCAGCAGGACAATAATTGCACATGATGCTGACAAGAAGGAAATCTGCTTCCAGAGGTGGTTATGCAACATCCCACAGTCTGCAGCAGCTGTGTGCCCAGACAACATGCCAGAGGAGTTGCTTTTGCAAGCACAGATGCAATCTTTGGTGTCTTTGTTCCTCAGAGAGCAAGTAGCAACCTCATCAACACCGAACAGCGTTATGTTACAGGAAAAGCAGCAAAAGGATCTGCTCTGCCTGCTTTCCAACCTCACCCTCCTGCTTTTGTCAGTCAGCTGACAAAACTGAGGAAGCCACTGCCTTCAGTGCTGCAAGTTTTCTTTTCAAGTCATCACTGCTTTGGTCCTCCTTGCTGTGCTGCCATGCACATCCATGCCCTGGGCACTCCAGCTGTGTTACTGAGGGGCTGGCTCAGCTCTGGCCTTGCAAGCCAAACACAGTTGGGGTGGCAAAATGACGTGGTGTGTTTGGAATAGCTCTGCCTCTTTGCTGAGAGATGTCACCATGAGGATTCTTCGTGGGGCTGATTTTTTGTCATTTCGGTGGGTGGGGGTGGAAAGCTGCACTGGTTCTGTGATTGCTTGGACACTGTTCTAAGAGCTTCCATGGGAAGGAATTGCATCTGGTTAAGGAGGGATTAAGTGGCTGAATGTGGAACACAAGATAAATTTTGCATTTGGATATTTATCTGAAACCATTGAGGGTCTTGGTGAATATCTAAGGGCAGGATTTGTACCAAAGTAGGGTCTTCTTCATGTGGGAGACAACTCCTGTGTTCTCTCAGCCATGCTGTAGCATGGGTCCAGTGACTTGGAAACCTGTCAAGGGGACAGGAAAGGGAATAATGAGCTGTTTCCAAGCATTATTTTCCTCGACACAGTATCAGTGAGGGCAGCACCCATGGCATTTGTGTATTCAGTGAGATGACACCCTTCTCTACCCAAAGATTCCTTGTGGTGTGACAGCAGCGTCCTGCTGTCCTCATACGCAATAGTGTGCCTTAGCCCGCTGGTTCCCTCTCACATCGCTCGCCCTCTCTCTCACAGACCCGTGGGACTGGAGAAGAGAAGGATGGTATCCCAAAATAATTGTGTTTACCAGAAAGAATTAACTCCCTTTTCCACATAATTTCACAATTAGGGAGGAGCAGTTCTGCAGATGTGCAGAAGTACCCCTTTTGTAAAATACCTGCTCATGAGTTTGAGGCTCATGAAAATGGACAGTGAATAAATATCAGCAAAAGGTTTGCATTTCCAAAAGTAGTTTCTGTAGGAGTGGCCCTTGCCACGGGGAAGCCTGGGCTCTTCTTGGCTCTGGGAGGAGGTGATGGGAAGCGTGCTGGTCCCGAGCACAGGGGAGCTCTCCTGTCACCTTCCCTGGCAGCGCAGGACCACTGGGATCATGGCTGCGCCTTTCTGCACCTTGAAGGGATTGGCCTTTTACGTTCACTTTGTTAAAAGCCTCAGAGCATTTCAGGGATGAGCTGTCCTAACAAGTGGAAGGAAGATCCATGGCCCCCCTCCCCATTTTACCTATCCAGCTTTGCTTGCACTTCTCCCCCCTGGAGCAGCGACTGCTCAGAGTAAGCAGGGTCAGAGAAGGGCTCAGCATTAACTATTTTGTTCTCAGGAAGTGTGGGGATGGGCAGCCAGCTTGGAGGCTGATGTGCACTTTGGAACTTAATCCCAGGCTGGTGGGTCAATGCCACCTTTGGACTTTGTATTCAGACAAAGCTATTTCTAGGATCACCAGCTGAGGAGGAGGAGGAAAGATGAAAGCTTTATTGAACTTGGAAACCACTGTGGGAGACTGCAGGAACCGTAGCAGAGTGTGAGGGGAAAGCATAAGGGGCAGCAGGGACAGAGGTGTCCTGGTGCTTTCCTTCTGTGTGCATCCATGCCCCTCCCTGCTGCCAGGAGAGCTGCTTGATGCTGTGCAGAAGTGGTTGTGTGAGGGCTGCTCCCATTCCCAGGACCAAGTCCCCTGGGCTTTGAGGGAAAGAACATCACAGGCAGTTTGTGTCACAGGCGTGTGGGGGCTCTTTGGGGGCTCTCAGTTCAAAAGTAATCTGTGGGAGCATCACTCCCAAGCTCCACAGCAGGAAGCTAGGTTTTGTTTCAGGACACAGAGAAAGACTGTTCAAATAATAGGAAATTTTTTAAAAAGCCATCATATTTCAACCTTGAACCAGGTCAGAGGCCTGTAGAGGGTTCGGAAGGAAGCTCATCATTTTCACCTGGGCCTATTCAGGCCTTTAAAAAAAACAAACAAAAATTAAATCAAAATGTAGCAGTGGAGGAAATAGCATTTGCCATTCAGAAGCAAACCATTAATCCAAGGAAAACCAGGGGTGATTGTTTAATCCCAGAAAGAACGGAGGCAGCTATGGTGGCAAAGCAGCATCATTTCCACGCAATATTTATTTAAAAGAAATAATAATACATGCATTGAAATTGTCAAATATTCTATTTTTAAGATGCCATTTATTTAATAGTTGAAAACCCCACTTACATGGAGATAGAGATCTCTTGTGTAACTGAAAGTCAAAGTCTGACTGCAATGTCCTTGTTTTTGGTTTTGTCCTCTCCCCTCCCTCTCGGTTTCCATGATAAATCTGTGCATCTTATTTTGGGGATGTATGTCCCTCTTGTATATAACCTTTTTCTGCCCTGTGTGTGATGGAATTTCTGAGATGGTTGATTCATATGGGGGAAATAAACAATAAATGAATATTTGTTATGAGGTGTTTCAAGAGTCCTTGTGTTCTCAGCTTCTTGCAGAGAAATTCTAGTGTAGCTTTTCTCTGAATGGACTCAGTGTTTCCCTTCTGAATGAGGTTTAGGTATGAATTTCTGTACAAGAAGTCTCTTGTTCCCTTTGCTGCCCCGTTTGCCACCCCTTGCCCTTTCCTTAATGACCGAAAGTGGTGCAAATGTAGATGCTCAGAGTGGCAGGAGCATCATGGCTTGGGACATGTTCCTCCTGCCCTCCCAAATCCAATGCAGGCTGTGCTGGGCCGGCTGCTGCAGCCAGCAGAGCCGGACTCTGAGCCCTCTCTGGCAGGAACATCCCCAGGCAGTCCAACGAGGTACATGAGGAAACCAGGAGACAAGGCACAGAAGTGGTGGCTGGAGGGTCCTGCTCTGTGTTTGCCACGAAGGTGTTGTAGGGCTCAGTTTGTGGATTGGTTTCTGAAGGGCTGTGAGGAGGATTTCCCTCAGGGAATCCCACAGGATTTCATGCCCTGTGGTAGCAGTGGTCTCATTGGTTGTGCAAGAGGATCTCTGCCACGGCCTTGTACTTCTCATTGGAGGCTTTTCCCACTTTTTGTTTTCCAAGTTGTTCCTTGGAAGAATGGTTTTGGCATCTCTGTGCACTATTGGGATACAATCTGTGATTCAGGTCTGTTCTGCAGCAGGCTTTGCCCCCAGGATGTTTGCTGATATATTATTTGGTTTTCTGGTGCACTGTGTGAATTGTAGGGAATGCTGACACCGGGGCAATGCCCACTGGGAATGCTGCTGGTCCAGGTGCTGTGCATAGAAATGCACTCTTGGATTGTGGTCGGTGCAGGGCTGGGGCAAAGCAGGGAGGGTTAATTTTGGAGGTGGGATGGAGATGAGGTTGAACATGCCAGCAGGGAGGGCATCCAAAAGCCAGGCAGGATGTGGGGCTGTAGCAAGTGTTGGCTGCCCAGCTTGGCTTTCTGCCCAGGGCAGTGGTCCCCCTGGGCTAACACAGCCAAAGATATTTTTCCAATAATACTTTGTTGTCGTTTCTTTAATTATCAAGTCTTTATTGCCCAAACCTAATTTTGCAATCCTGTTTAATTTATTTTGAGATTTTTTTTATTGATTATAGATGAGCTTGCGTTCTGCCTTTGGCTTGGCTTATCCTTTTCAACAACAAATGTCATTTTTGGCAAAACAGCTGAGTTAAAGTCGATTGCACTTTCTCAGCCCTGTGCTGCTCTCCAAACACTAAAATAGCCCCTTGGCAGCCTGTGCTTTCTTTACATTAATTGCAGTTTCAGCAATCCCTGTCACAAAAAAACCAACTCTGTTCCTTGGCTATCATCAACCTTTCTGAATGTGTTTCCATAACCTTTGTGTTCCTGAAACTTGTGCATGCTGCAAGAGTGGTGTGCACTCATCGCTGCTTTGTGATGTCTTCTGTCAAGATGTGGGGTTCCAAGAGTTCCTGCTGGGTTTTCCTCCTCTCCTGCTCAGTATTGCTGAGGTTTCTTTGGGGTCTAGCCCTTCATGTTGCAGCATTAAGGCAGTGTTTTACGCTGTCAGAGGCATCTGCAAAACTTGTGGATTGTTTAGTGAAATCTTGATTTTACTGCTGGCCAGTTCCATATGAAGAAATACTTGTAAATGGAAAAAATAGTTCAGATTTTTTTTTTTTTTTTCAGTTTCCCCGTAATAAAATGCATCTGTTTTCCATGTGGGGTTTTCCCAGATGCCTGCTGTACCTTTTCACTTGGAAACTATAGCTGTGGTAAATTCAAGTCTTTGTTCAAATTTTCATTTGAAAGAATCAGAAAATCCTGCCAGCTTAACAACTGTAAAGGAGTAATTACTTAGACCATGTAGTGCCTTGAGAGAAGTTGGAATCTTTTGGACCAGGGAGGCTGTGGTCAAAAGGTAGCTGGGCTCCAGCTCAGGACATGGCAAGCAGGTCGGAACTTGAGGGGCATTAGGGGTGTAAATCTTGCAGTCAATGCATAAAATCTCTTCCAAGATTTTTGTCCCACACAGCTGTGAGAAATGAGCCTTTTACTTTGATTATATTCAGTGCTTAGTGGAATAGTAAGCTGAGTGAGGGTAGTAGATAAGAATAAACAGTCTGGCTGAGGTAGAAGGGGAAGAGAAATCTGCAGATCATGGGCACAGCATTTATTTTAGCACCCTAAACCTGTCTCTTGACAGCCAGTGGATTTTCTGTGATGATTATTAAACAAGAGGCAAAGGGTTCATTGTATTTCTGTAGCCAGTGGAGGAGAAGAATCACTCCAGACAGAGGCATTACTTCCCCCTGCTGTTATTTTGTGTAAAGGCAAGAGTTGCCCTGGAAAACAGAAAATCCCACACTGCAATTTGGTAGCTGGCACAGCACAGTTCAGACGTGGTCCTGGTGCATCCCTGTTCCTCTCCAGTGATTCCTTGGCACTGTGTGAGTGGGACAGACCATGCACCACAAGGGTGCAATAACTGGTGGCAACTGGAAAATGGCAAACTTGTTTGCAAGAATACTGATAAATAAATAAATGTGGAAAAATTTTTAATTTTTTTTTTAAATGCTCCAAGGGCAAAATAATTCTCCTAATAAATCCAGAAGTAAGCATGGGAAAATGGGATACAAGAGCTTACATCCTTTAAAACACAAATGTAAGTTTAAAGGTGAGGAAGTAGAAAATTCTATCATAAAACTAAAATTATGTGAAATGAAATTAAACCTCTGGTTTTATTTCCAGTGATAGTAGAAGTTCAGGCTTGGTAAACTGGGTTAGGTGGAAGGAGGCTGGGCAGTAGCTCTTGTGTTTTGGATAGGGCAGGCAGCAAAATGTGCTGTTACTGTTGTGATTGAGAACTCACCTAAATAAGAATCTAATAAGGGATTCCCTCTTTTCACAGAGAATTTTAGGACATGGAGTTGCAGTGTAGCAATCAAATATGAAAGAAGATCGTGCAGCTGACAGGTAGTCAGAGCAACAGAGCTGCAGGAATCTGCTCTCATGAAAAAAATCATCTGGAAATTGTTGTTCATCATCGAGGAGATGATTTGTTCACCAAATTAGAAATTTTTGGAATTGATGGTTTGTACCTTATCAGTAATGTGTTGTTTTGATTTTTTTTTTTTTAAGATTGTGTCTCTTTGACTGAGATGATTTCATACCACATTCATTCACCATCTGATGTGCAGAAGCCTTTTCTTACATGAATTCTTTCAGGAATCAGCTGTACTTTGAAGGAAATGTAAAGAATCTGTGAATCATAGAGATGAGTTGGGCTGCTACAGCACTCCAATGTCAATTTGCTTTTCTCATCCCATTAACTAATAATTTACATGTGAAATTCTTTTTGCAGAGGCTCTGCTCCAGGAGTTCTCCTGTCTGGACGGGTAAGGAGCCTTCCCGAGTTTCCATCACTGCTCAAAATGTGCAAGTCACAGAACTGAATTTCTTGCCACCTTTTTTCATTTAATGCCTGAGCTGGAGCCTTCAGACAAAGCAGCTGCACGGTCTGACCCTGGTACCTGAGGGCTTCCTGAATGGCTCCTTCTCAGCTGCTGGGCAGGGAGCAGGGATTTGGTGATATTCCTTGTCAGAAAGCCTGTCTGTGCAAGGTAATTCTCTGCTTGTCTGAAAGGCAAGGAAAGGGCAGGCACTGATGTCTTCTCTCCCTTCCATCCCTTGTAGAGCAACAGGAACAGCTTCAAATCCCAATTCTTACTACTGCCTCTGCAAACTGAGAGTAAGAAGTCCTCTCTCCAGGGAAATTGCAGGTAAGGCTGGAGCTGCCGGGAGAAGCTGAGCAGAGGAGAGCCTTGTCTGCACAGGGGTGGGAGGTGAGAGCTTCTGGGACAGAGAACTCACCCTGAGTGAGGTAAATCCTGACTCCAGACTCAGCTGGTCCTACAGCTGAGCTGTCATAGCCAGTGATTCCAGGGGAAGATGGCAACGCCTCCATGGAAAAACCAAAATTGCAGAAGTGAAGCCAAAGCTGTTGATTTATTATTTTCAGTTTTAATAATCCAGTGTTTTCTGTGACTGTACATTGAGGTATCTCTTCAAATAATTCAGTGTATGCAAAGACATCAAGTTCTGCCCATAATAATTTCAATGTTAGTGACAGCAGCATTGAAAGGAAGGGAAGCTCATAAAGGAGGGTACCTAAGGTTTAACTTTTCCAAGCAGCTTTCATGTTGCATTAGAGCTGTTGTTTGCCTGGGGTTGATGAAGAAAGGCAGAAAGAAAAGGAATCAAATAAGTCCAACAAAGGGATACAGAAATCAGTTTGGCTAAATACAGAACTGTAAAAAAAACAGGGGAGAGTCTTTGGAAGAGAAGCTGCTGGAGTTTCCCATGTCTATTTTCATGAGGTCTGCACCTTAAGGCTCAGAATTTGAGTAAATACCACCCCCAGCCCCATGGATTAGGAGGTATTGTTGGCTCACCTAGGCTTAGGAGCAGGTGTGGACAGTTTCTTGTACTGCCAGGTGTCCCCTTCCTCAGCTTTAGGGAATCTCTGGATTAATCTGTGCCCAAGTGTGTGAAACCAAACTTGGCTCACCAGGGTACGGTGCAGGTGGATTATCAGCAGCACCTCGTGGTCAGGAGGGGAGCACTGTCTCTCCCAGGCAGGCTGACTTTGTTTCGTCCTCCAGGTGCCATCAGGGGTTTATTTATGGTATTTCTGCAAATGCTCTGCTGTGTAGTGCTAATCTTTCCTCTTTCTTTTTTGAGATGCAGTCTTGAGCATTTCAACGGGACTTGACGCTGTGATCATCATTTGTTTTAAAAGCTTAGGAACTACAGAAATTGTCATCTGCCATCTCGTTAAGCAGACAAACCATTTCAGTTCAGGTCCAACAAATGTCAGCTCTTACAGATAAGAAGCACTGTGGTAGGGCAAAGGCTCAGCTGCCCTTCTCATTAGATTTTGCTTGGCTTAACCAGGAAAGTTTTAATCCAAGTTATCCTCACTAATAGTCTCAGGCTACAGTATAGAGGTTCCTCAGTTCTGCAGTGTGCTTTGCTAAAATATCACAAATTTCTAGAGAGGAATGAAATGTTCTCCCTGCAGATGCCAGGATGCTTTTTCCAGCTTCTCAGCCACATTACACTGGGAGAGACAAGCTCCGAAGCAGTTGATACCAAGCTGTTTTCTTCTCACATCAACTCACCTGTTCCTGCAAATGTAATGATCCTACTAAAAAAGATAGAGGGCTTTTTAAAAGAAATATTTTCTATTGGCTTTGAGCTCAGGTTGGTTTGCATAAGAAATTACTTCAAGGCCCTGACTGAACCTAAGGGGTTCCTGTTCTTCAAAAGGGAGTTACATAAATCAAGATTCTGTCTACTCGCATGCTGATTTTCTTCCTCCTCTTCTTGCCTCTGCAAAACATGTGTTCTCCAGTTTATCTAAAGGGGAAAAATTGCATTTTCATTCAGTTGTACAGACCAACAAGGCAGTGCTCTGCATCTTCCCCTGACCACCAGGAAAGAAGAAAGATTTCTGGCACCCCATTAGGAACACCCAGAGTCGTGATGTTCCCAGTGCTTCATACAGCAGTGGTTTCATTTGTTGCTTTTCTGGCACACACTCCTTCTCTGTTGGCTGGCTCAGCAATATTTAGCAATTGTTCCTTGCTTACGTGGAATTAGTTCTTGGATTAGAATTCAGTCTCTCTGTGCAGTTAATTTGTTGAACTATGTGGTAAAAGAAATGTTATTTTGCCCTTAATCATTGTTAACAGAAACATAACCATGACCAAACTCTCTTGGATATACATACATTTTTCAATATAATGTACAACAAAAGGCATTGTATTAAAAATTTCTATTGAGTGTCAATGGTTTTAGTTACAACCTATAAAATTACACTTAATGAATCCCATAATGTTTCACTTACCAGTGTCTCTGTCTGTTATACATGCTGAACTGGGAGCTGCCAAAGGAGTACTGCACTGACTCTCATAATAATAATAAAAGGGTTCATTGCAATCATTCCACATAATCCTCCATAACTTGCTGTTTCCAAGTTTGTGATGCTTTGATGCTTATTTGGCTACAAAATGAAAGCCTTGTCTCCAGATAATGAAGGAAAGGAAGGTTGTCCTGGACCATTTGAAGTCTGAGAATATTTGATTCTTTCATTGTTTACAGCTAGACTTGAGAAGGATCAAAAAGATTTTTGCAGGACTAGCTTAGTGTAAAGGCTTCTTTCTGACTTGTAGCAGAGGCAGTGACCATAAAGGATGTATTATCTTTAGGAATAAATTACACAGTAATTAAAGC
This sequence comes from Hypocryptadius cinnamomeus, assembly GCA_013400635.1. NCBI lineage: Eukaryota > Metazoa > Chordata > Aves > Passeriformes > Zosteropidae > Hypocryptadius > Hypocryptadius cinnamomeus. The sequence goes on from VYZP01003934.1 coordinate 91,796, forward strand.
AAACTACAGATTGTTTCATACAAGAGGGACAGAGAGTGGAGAGCTTTTTCAATATGGAAACAACTTCTGTATGTACAAGCCAGAAAGCTTGATTTCATCTAAAAACAAAGTTCTCTCTTTACTGAAAACTTCAGTTTATTCTTACTCTTTTACACCTGTTCTGGAAATCAGCAGACACCCAGATTGTCATTAATGACTGCACCTGATTTCCTTCAGGAAGCTGTACCTAATTATCCAAATGGACCACTAAGACACAACAGAGTAAAACAGATTAAAAATGTTTTCAGCTTAGTTCTCCATTTGAATTAACTCCATTGGAATGACATTTCCCTGCTCTTAGGATCTGAAGTGAATGTTTTAGTGTATAGAAATGGAGAAGAATTCCCCTAAAGAGTCTTCTAACAATCCTTAATATATTTTGTTATTTTCGAAGGCACATCAACACAAAGCAGCAGGATATACAAACAGCTAAGCCCAGAATGTCCACTGTTGAGAAAAGGGCGTTTGGATCCCACATGGAAGAACACAAGAGGGAGTGGCAGACTAGGAATGGTGAGTCCTGTTTCTGATGGATGAGTATCTGCTCAGATGAACTAAAGCCAAGACTGAAACAAGGACAAGACTAAGGCACTTGATTAACCTGTTTTAAAGCAATTCAGACCTATTTTGGGACTAATTTAGTTGGAGAAGCTTATATTTCCTGATCAGACCTCAGGATCAGAGGTGTGTTATTCCTGAGTCAGTGGCCTTGGGAAAGAGATAAGCAAGATGTCAGCAGAGTTGGGGTTACACCAAGACCAAGAGAACCTGTCCCTTCTGCCCCAGGGAAGGGGGCAGAGCTCGTGCTGAGACAAGGATGAACTTGGTAAGGAGATTCACATGTGGGGTCCTGTTATGAGCACAAGTTTCTTTTGGTAAGGAAATTCACTTTCATTCAGAATTCAAAGTAGGCTTTCCAATGGCAAAAGCATTTGAAGAATTAAGATCAGAAAGGAGAAAAATCAGGGATCCTAGTCTGAGGCTAGGACCAGGATCTGTGTGAAGGTGATAGAATGGACTTCCAAATGAGCATAAGCAGCCACCTGAAATGCAGTTTAATACATGGAGGACAGAGACCACCTCTTCTAAGTTTAGGGAAGAGAGAATCTCCATCTAAACCAGTGAATAACCTACCAGTGCACTCTGTCCATTCCTGATGGACACAGATCTTTAAGGTTTTACACTACAATGCTCACCAAAAGCAACAAGAACATGGAAACATGAAAGGTAATCTCTTGAGCTCTGTTATATATATTAAAAGCTATTAAAAAAGCCTCTTTATCATGATAACTGCTAAAAAAAAATCCTGTGTGTTAACAGAATATGAAGTGCTACCTAGAAAGCCTTCACTGTATTTTTCCATGGCTCATTTGATAGGTCTCGAAACACTCTTGACTGGGAAAAGGGTAGAAAAGTCATGATCTCACAAATTGTTTCTAAAAAAACACCAAAACCCCCCTGATTTGTGACAGATTCTGCTTGCTTCTATTTACAGAGGATCCTGCTGCTAAGGGAAATTGATATTGGCACTGACACCTTCACAAAATGCTACCAAGGGTGAAAATGAACCATCAACATCACAGCTATGGGAAGGTGTAAGTAGCACTGGCTGCCAGGTTGATATGTAAATGTGTGCATCCCTGTATCACTGTGATGCAAAATGTTTGAAGGAAAAAGTGTTATTGCTCCTGAGAATATCCTTCTCAACCTCTTTACACCAGTAATAAAAATACTGCAAAAGCTATGCTGGCCCATTTCCTGGAAATGCCAATTTCTGTTTGTTGGTAGAGGTAGGCAAGAGAGCTTCTGACAAATATCTAAGTACAACATGTTCAGCAGACTTTCACCTGCCTCTGACTTGCAGGCTGAGAAGTACAAATAATGTGTGACATGTCTAGGACGGAGGAAATCAACCATCAGTCACAAGCTGATAAAGCCACAGAACAAGATGTTTGGTTGAAAGAAACCATTTTGGTTTCTTTGGTTACTGGTTTATTTTTTTTTAGTATGAGAGTTACTATTTTTGTAACAACAGTGTTTGCTTAATAAACCAATTTGCTTCTTAGCTGCACATTTTTCTCTAATAAAGACATTTATATTATTGAATTTTTATTTCCTCTTCTAAACACTGACATTGCCCTTTAAACATGAGCTTGTATACCAAGATATTTACCTTCAGCTGTTTTGCAGACATTTGATGTTTAGCAGAAGAACTTGTTTCAGCTAGAACAAGTAAGGGTTATCCATTTTACCTGGGGTCGTGTTGTTACGATCTGTGTCATTCTTCACCTGTATCAAAGTGCTGCTCCAGATCATTTGCATCTGGCAGCTGTTTTTTCCATACATCATTTGTGTTAAACATAGGTTGAAGTCCATGACTGAAGCTACAAGGTAGTGGCTTATGCCACATTTCACAAAAATCTTTCACAGACTGCCATGGATAAAGACAATACCTACACCGAAGTTCCTCCTGAAAGGGAAAAAAACCCCTTAATTTTACATATGATGTCTAAGCATGTGAGGCAGATGCCTGTATCTTTAACTTTCCAAAACACAGACGTGTCCCTCTAATGGGACACTCAGCCTTTCCAAAATGCAGGCTGCACAAACCCTTCTGGGTTAACAGGAATTGACAGTAATTCTGGAAGCCAACACTGCCCTCCAGTGTGGGTTGTGTTAGCTTCCTTCTGCAATGGCTTCCTTCTTCAGGGTTAATAAATGGATTCAGTGTGCATTGCTGAATGTGTCATCCCGTGACTTCATTTAACTTTATCTTAAGATAAATATTGATTTTATTTTAATAAAATGATTTTAAAAGCTATTGCTTATCAGCTGTTTCTCACCTTTCTATGTACTACTGCAAAAATAAAAAGGAATGTGTAAATACATTATTATTGGATCTGTAATTTATATTTGCTTTGTTGTATTTAGTATTTTTCAAAACTTCTATAGACCCACCAGATCACCTTCACAGATGATGTGTTAGACGTTGTAGATTTGCTTTCTGCAGTTATAACAGACATAATGGAAGTCAATATTATTTCACTATTCTCCCTGCAGATTTCTGATAGTCCATGTGGTATATCTACATATATAAAAATACAATCTCCATTTCAAATCAAAAATTCCCTCCAACACCCTCAAAGCATAAGGAACTGTTAATCTCTACAACTCATCTCATAGGCAACACACTGCTTGTATATACACAAACACCCCAATCTCATTTAGAAACAACTGGTGTTACAGGCATAGCTGATTTTAATTTATCACTGAATTATCTCCTTTGTATCATTCATCTGAATTTCAACCCCAAATTGCATTAAAAGAGAGCTTCAATGCTAACACAGAGGATGCTCAATACTCCCAAACACCAACTTGCAGAAAGGTTTATTTAACCCCATACTCTCTGTATGTTTATTAACATCTTGAACAGCCACTGGAGTTTGCACTTCATAGGAAAAAAAAGAGGTAGGGGGGCTGGGGCATGTGTCTGTGTGTCTGTCTGTGTTTTGCACCGTAGAGAATAATGTCTGGTCCAAAATGTGTGTGTAAAATTCCTGCTCAAAACTGTCCACCTCAGGGACTGCTTTTTGCAGAATTTGGGCAAACACTTCACTACACTGTTCTGTGAACACTGTGTCACATGGGATGTTTTTTTAATATAAAAAAACATATCCCAAATTAAGACACTTCCCAGAATTATTCAAAGAAATGGTTAGGTCAAGGTGCTGTAATTCTTTACTAAAACATACTAGAGAAGGTGGCTGGGTCTTCATTCACCAACATTCCAATCTAGAGGACAAGCAGGTAGGCTGAGATTGCACCTTCGATTGTCCTGAGAACAATTAACGATCCCCTTGGTTCCAAGCACTACAACGAGCTGGTTTGTGATGCTGTCCTTGCCCCTACAAGCAGCCATGCTCTCAAACAGCCTCCTCTGCTGCATGAAGTGGTGCAAGCCCCTCAGTTCTAGTGCCCACTGCCACGCTGGGCCCCCTGGTTTGTATCTCATCTGATCTGTGAGTAAATAAATTCTGATGGAAATGCAGCTCAGCTTGGCTTCTCCCCAAACCCCTGCTGGCACCAGCAGTTGTTCCCAGTCTTTCTCTTGCAGCAACAGGGGAGGTTTTGTGCCAGGCAACTGCGACTGCCAGTGTCAAGGGTCAGCTCCACAGCCTCTTGTCTTTGTCACCAGCTCCCACAGCTGGCTGGCATCCATTTATTCTATTCTCTCATTTTACAATCAACTTGAGACTTTCTGCTGCACAAATGTTGCTTCCCCTTGTGATCCCGGCAACCTTGACTCAAAATGATCTGTGCTGTTAAAACCTGAGGTAGCTTGGCTGTGCCCTGGGCATCGATCCAGTTTCTGTCCCCTTGCACCACCCTTGTGCAGGGACACAGAGTAGTCAGATGCCATCAAGGGGCAGGACACATTTCACATTTTCAATTCTGCACTGACACAGCCCCAGAACTGATCCCTGGGGTACCAACCTCAGCTGTTTCTCCACCCCCTTTCTCAGTCTGTATTTCATCAGCTCATCCATGAGGATGGTTTGGGACACAGAGGCAAGAGCCCTGCTGTGGTTGAGGTAAACAATATCCACTGCTCTGCTCTCCTCCACCAAGCCAGACATTACAGGGGAAAAGGCTGATGGGTTGGTGAAGGTTGGCTTATCATAAATCATTGCTGGCTACCAGTCCTCAGGAATCTCCCCCATCACCACGACCACTCAAAGATCACTGAGCAATGGCCCCCAGCCACCCTTCACACAATATTAGGAGCCTTCCTCTTCTGGATTTATTAGCTGTGGGCTCCTCATTTCTCATTTTTAAGGAGGCTATAATAGCAGTGTAGAAAGCAATCCCCATTTTTAATTTTTCACCAATAAACCTTTTCACTGGAGCACCAACAGAATGAATTCTAATTTACAGATTACTAGTCCCAAGGTGGTAATGACAAGCCAGGAAAGAGCATAAGGCAATCACATTTATATCACTCCATCTGGGAGAGGCAAAAGCTGAGTGTTTGCTTCAACAAAGACCATGCCACACAAACATGTTGCCATTGTTTTCCATTCACCCTAAGAAAAAGACCTGAAGGAAAAAATGCTGGTTTTGTTCTTCACCATTCTCCAGAGACATTTTCTGACTTGAAATCTGAGACCAGTTCTCTGATCAGTATCTTCCAATGTCATCTCACTGTTCCAAGTCATTCCAGTGGACAGCTAGAAACTCCTGGAAAAATGAACATTCAGGGACGTTCAGGAGTGAGGGTAAAAGTACAGGACAACCTTGCAAGAATTTCAGTGAAATGGGAGTAATACCATTATATAGTTTTGTATCTCTTGCACAAATGAGTAAAAAACCAATTTATTTCATAAGCCTTCTGACCCTCTGTTTTTCCTCAGGAAATGCTAAATCTCCAATCTGATAAATCACTTCTCCCTTCAGTTCTTTTTAAATAAAAATGCTGAAGTCCTATTACACTTTTCTGGGCCTCAGGCTACATTAAAAAAAAAAGCCTGGGAGAGCAACAACCCTGCAGTGAGCCTCTGGGGAGGCAGTTTGTGGCAAAAGTAGGAGAAACATTGTACTACAGATCCAGTTGGAGAGCCCTGAAGTGGGCTGTTCTTCTCTTTGAAATATTTTTTTTCTTTCCTCCCACTCCCACTTTAGTCCATCTTTGCATAATCTCTTTTATTTTGTTCCAAATCTCTTTTATTTTGTTCAAGTGAAGCAGCAGCAAGAAATTCCCCCCGCTCTCTATTATTATTTTTTTTAATTGAGAAGAACTGCTGGTACTCAGCCTCTGGTGGGAAAAAGCATAGGCTGAGGCAGAGTCCTGGCTCCCTTCTCCCACATTATTCACTCTGGTGCAGTTAGAAGCCAATGCACACTAATTGCTGTGATCCCCCCATTTGGCTTTTAACTTAAATAGCCATCTGTAGGAGAATCTCAGCTGCTCTCAGCAGCCAGAAGCACTTGAAAACAGCAGCCCCTAACATTGTTTAATTTTTACTTTGAGGTCATGAAAAAGACCACTAACTGTTTCAATGAAACTCCATAGGATGGGCTTTGGCTGGATGATTTGTTTCTGCTTTAGGATTTAATTTGAACAATATGGACTTCTCCCCATTAGCATAAAATAAATCAGCACTTTGCACTAGTTTCCCACGCATCACTTTCCACAGGCTGCCAGCATTAGGGATCATGTGGACAGATGACAAGCACTCAAACTACTCACAGTCCACTGGTCACATCAGCTCCTGGTTTTGATCATTCTTTACCTTGTATATCACTGTTGCTTGCTTCCCACAGTCACCAGGTTTAATATACACATGCCTTGTAGTTCAGCCACACAGCATACTTAGACAGTCATAAACTCAATTCAGGTAGCAAGGGTTTGAATAATAGAAGACATTTTTTTCTCAGTAAGGCAGTTATTTGAAATACACCACAGCTATAGTTGTAGGATTTCAAGGAGATCAAGTATCAGAACTCATATTTTCCTTCCCCAGCTTTCCATATTCGTGTTAGCACATAAAATGCTGCTTTATATATAAATTATTTTATTCCACGAGTCTAACTGAGATAACTTTGAGATTTACTGAGCTGGAGTCCAGGTATGGCACTTCATCTTCAAAATCACATGGGATGAAACAAATGATCCAAGTTAATGAAGGGAAGCCATTGAGGTAGCTGGAAAGAACAGAGTATTTTTCCATGAAAGATTTGCAGGCTTCTCCTTCCCCATTCCAGCACTCCTGCCTTGCTGCTCTGTGCCATAGGGGACACCACCACACTGCTGCCCCATCCGAAGCTGATGGGCAGCCAGAGCTGCCCCTTCCCTTTTCCTGGCAGCCCTCCAGGCTCTGTGCTGCCCTCACCCCTTCCCCACAGCCATGCCCTGCTGTGAGCTTTCCATGTTCGCCCACACAGCACACCCTCACCCTCAGCAGGACCAGCAGCCTCCAGCTCTACACCAAAAGAGACGACAGAGAAAAGGAATTCCTGCTGAAGCAGCACTGATGGACCCAATAACATCCCTGCAGCCAGTGCCACACTGCTTGGTGCACTTCCTCCCGTGCTAAGCAAAGCTAAGTGGGCACACTTGGATGTTAGTGGTTGCAACCATGAGTTCTGAGGACCAAGAAATGACTTAACCCAATTTGCTGGATTTTTTTGGTGAGGCAGGTACGTCCTAAACTATCAATTAATTAAGACATAGGATACTAAGGTTTGGGAAGATTTACAAGGAAAATAAAAAGGAAGCTAAAACTAATCAGAAACTAGGGCAAAGGCAGGAAAAGCATAGGATTCCTGCCTCTGGGTCCAGCAGACAGGGTTGGTGATCTGGGTGTGTCTGTTGCGGAGAGTTTCTACAAACAGTTTTGCAAAATACAGCAGAAGTCCCAAATATTTATAAAACATTTAGAAACATTCAGCTTTTTTACACCAAATGAAAATATGTATCCTACCCACAGTCAGGGGTTTTACCTACACATTTCTATGATCATCTCTTCAGATCCAGCGATCTCCAGTCCAAATTAACCTGTAGTGCTTCTTGTCCAGACCAGCCTGTATATTGTTAATTCAGATGCTGGTTTTAACTGTGAAAGAAAAATTGGACTTGCTGAGGAAAGAAGTCGAATATGTATCTAAATACCACGACAAAACAAACTGCAGACACTTCTCTGAAAACCATGTCAGACTAGAGATGCACATTTTTTGCTAAACACTTCATGTTTCAATTGGCAGCTCTAAGCTAAATTGCTCTGCCTGACCCCAAAACAACACATACACAGAAGCATCAAAATTTCAGGCAGAAACCTTTTTTGAAAATGAGGAGATTTTTTTCTTAATACTCTACACCAATAGACTAAACATTTCTAGATTTTTAAAAATATACCAAAGTCAGATGTTGTCCACCTGTTAATCACTGAGGTCAGATAGAAAAACCCCAAATTGCTCCACACTCCTATCTGAATTTTTGGTGTATGTATAAAAACTTCATTTTGTACAACTGTTAGACCAGTTCAGATTGCACCAAACATTGAAAGGAGTGGCTTCATTTTTTTTATTAACAAAAGATCATTTTCCCTGTTTTGCTGGACAACTCCAGCACAGCTGCAAGCAGCCTCCTTGGATGCAAAGTCTTCCCTTCTTGCATTCACCTCCGATTCCAGTGCTACAACAGCTCAAAGATGGGTTTTAAACTTTGGTAGGAGTTCAATAAGCATGTGCATTTGTTAGTATTTGCAGAGCAGATTACAGCTGGAAAAAAAAGGGGGGTAATTTTTTTGTTTTATGGGAGGAAATGAAAAAGACCAGTGCCATAGACAAGGATTTCATTAAGAGGAAGAAATTCCAGTTCTACAAAGGGAAAAAATTAAGCTTTGCTTGAAGATCTTTCATGAAACTATTTGTGTGGTCTTTATCATTTCAAACTCTTAAAGTGTGATAGCTGCAGAATTGCATGATTTTCTGAACTTGTCTTGGAATTTGAGTTTTTCTTTAGCCTTTTTAAGCCCTGGATTCCATTCTAACCAAATAAAGACAGTTTTTAATCAAAAAGCTCTTGCACCAGTCTGTAATCTTCCAATGAAATCTATTAAAACTCTAACAATAGGCCTAAAAAGAGACACTAAAACTTGACAAGCAAAAAAATGAGCTGCAATTATGTGTCATTGTCTCATCCTCACTGCATCTTCTAAAGCAGACATCCTCCAGAGCACATATAGAGCATGTCAGCAAGTACTTCCACTACCCTAATGTATGACCAAAAAGTCTCACAGTGATGTTAAAATGCTGCAAGCAGCAGAAGAAAACAAGACATTTTTTCACATCAGAAAGTAAAATAACCTGAATTAATAAAATGTAATTAAGAATTGATTAAGATGGGGCAAACCCAACTTATTCAGATATTATTTTCCATGATTTTAAAACTTCTTTTCATGTAGTTAGTTTACTCTTATTTTCCACTATCCTTCCCCAGACCAGAAGTGGGAATGATCAGTTAATAATGAAATCTTGTCTAACGCTGTCAAAGGCTATGGACTGGTATAGAAGAACAGGAGATGCTCTCTCAGAGCCCACAAAGTGGGTTATTTTTGAGGGAAAGAGTCTTATAAATAAACCCAGTATTATCTAGTTGTTATTAATGTTTTTCACTTGTATGTCAAAGCATCCCTAAAGGCAGTCAGGGTCCTTAGCAGGAAATAAGAGAAACTTCATCTGCAGGCAGAGTGTTAGTGGGCAAACACTGAAATGGAGGGCAGTTATGGGTAAACTGCTGTACTCACCACACCTTCTAAAACCAAGAGGGGAGCAATTAGAAACAATTCCAGTAGCTGACTGGAACAACCAACAGTGGAAACAATGAGAGAACTTATTTCACTTTACTGAAGCAGAAACTGGCATCTGACTACATGCCTAGGAGGAAGCCCCCCTACATCAGAGTCCCATTTTTTGTTCTCACCCCATTAATTAGATGTTACAGGTGAGGTAGAACAGACACAAGAGCTTCTTATTATAGAGTTACAGGAGCGTAGGGGTAAGAGGAAGACTATTTTCCCTGAAAGAAGCAAGGAATAATTTTGCTATTTATTTCTTTTTATAAAGAGATAGTTTTTGTATCCCATTGCAAGCAAAAAAGATATACTTCTTCATCACTGAAAATCTCTGAAAATTTTCACAGAAGTTCACACCAGGCTGATTGGAAGAATTACTAAAAACAAAGAAAGAGTGTTTTGCCCAAACATCTGGTCAGGTTTTTCTGAATTCTTCCTCAGCATTGTGTTACCTTGATGTCATTCTCAGCACTGCCATCATACACCCTATAAATAACTGTATTTCATACTCTGGAGTATAAAATTAGATTTCCCTGAAATTTCTGGCTGTCCATTGGTTTCACTGTGGTTTTCTGAAGGGAGATGCTCATTTTCCTGGCTGTCATCTGAAGAGACCATGGTGCTTTAATTGCTGCTGAAAATGCACTGTCATAGTATTCAAGCCCATTTTTCTTTGGGTGCTTCTGTTATGGAATTCTCAGCAGGTGAAATGTAAATCTCTATTAAAAGGTAACTTTCCAATTTTTAGAGATTTTATCAGTCCTTTGAAGCCCCATGCATATTGGAATTGTTTCGGACACTGCTTCCCAAAATTTGAGAGCATTCTAGAGTTCAACTTTTTTCATTGGGAGGGATTTTTGTTAGGTTACCATAGTAAATGAGTGATGAAACAGAAGCTGGCTCCTGGTGAATAAAAAACCACAAAAAAACCAACAGCAACCAAAACCTCCCCCATATACAAAGCAACCAAAACCCCCAAATACAAAGTTTTAGCAAAGATTCTCCTGAAGAGGAGAAACAAAAGATTATTACTAACCTTTCCCTTAGGTCTATAATGTGCATCATTAATTTACATTGTGCTTGGTTAGTGAAAACCATATTGAAAACACACAACCAGACAGCAGGGCTGTTGTGTAGGAATTAACACAGGAAGGGCTTCTATCACTAGGAGAAAAATAACTCATATTTAGAACCATCCAGTCCTTCAGACAAAGCTCTTTCCTTGTCTACTCATTATGTAACATTCAGAGACTGCAAGATGTTCTATCTTGTGAAGAAACACCTGAAAGGACACAGTTTCACTGAGCTGATTTCAGTCTGAACTGGAAATACCAGTTCATTTGGATTTCTCTGTGAACTGAAAGGTCCTCAAGTAAAAAAAAAATAATTGGTAGGTATCTTCTAACCATCAAGCTGGTACCAATACACTGATTTAAATATAATTAAAGCCTGTGCCCAACAGCTGTGTTTGCAAAGCTGCTGAAGGTACAAAATACTGGTTTTTTTTAAAGAAGAATGCTTACATCACCAATGTTTGGGCCAAAACACTCCGAGTTCAGGATTACTTCAAGCTGCAGGGTTTTTTCCCATTATAAGGACAGTCCTTGGTGACAGTACTCAGCTCACACATAAGCTCTTACTCTGAAACATGCTGGTCCTTCCTCACATTTTGACACCTCAATCAATAGTTGTGACTTTGGTTGGTAGTTGCCTTTGGTTTCACAAGGCTGAACACTGAATTTTTTTATTTCACTCTCTAAATCTCAGCATTTCCTTTCCACTTCCTTTTATCCAATGCCTTCAGCCTTCCAAGCCACCACCTCCAATTGTCTTCCCTCACTTCAGAGACTTCAACATTGTTGGTTGCTTATTATCTTGGCTGCTTTCAGCCCTCAAATCTCAATTCCCCATCTGTTCTTCCAATCATTGGTCTTTCAATACTCTTTTTGCTATTTTAGCTTTTATAATCTTCTGGACTTCTTAGACATATTACTTCAATTTATGTAAACTATTTCTATCCCTGATCTCTGTCCTTGCTTCATTCTTGTCCCCTGGGCATCTGACATTGTCACTAAAGCCTTATACTCTTGCTTAATCTCTCCATTTCATTTATTCTTCACATGCTCCCAGCTCTCATTCCAAATTGAAAATACAGTTTTTTTGCTGTAGCATTTCAGAACTGCACTTCTTTATTTCTTACATCTTCGCAAAGGGGGCATCTGTATCTGTATTATTTATATGCAGAAGACATTTTGGTCATGCATGTTGTGTGACTACATAAAAATCTCATTGTTCTGTGCCTCCACACCACCTCTGGAAGACTCCAGGATTCTGTGCAGCAAAAAAGCACAAGGGAATTTTTTTTAGAAGATGGTATTTTCCACTGACAGCTCGTTCTGAGCTGAAGTGAGTGTGCACAACAGTGACATTTTTAGCTGTGAATTCAAACAAAATTTTTTTTGTAGTAAAAGCCAACCTAACCTCAGTATTCAAAGGGCTGCTGCTATATCCACTTTCTTTGGTTAATAATCAGCCCAGCCACATCTGCCTCTAACCTGCCATTCAGCTCCAGACTTGTGGTTTCTTTGAATTTGGCATAACCTATGTGGCTGCAAAACGCTGAGCACCAGCCTCCAGTAGTCTGGAGTTGTCATTAAAACCTACCTAACATATCCTACAGACAGGAAGCTGAGGATTCTGTGAAAAGCAGATACGTTCTCAGAGAGACAGATCCTGCCACCAGACAGTGCCTTGGAGGAGCCTGGACTGCTTCCTAATGTTCTCTTCCCATGAGCACCAGTGGGCAGAGAATGAAGCCTTGGTAGGAGAAGATATAAAGTGTATTCCTTGATGAATAGGGATGAACTCCCTTGTGTGAGTTTTATTTTTCTTCATTGACTGGTTTTGCCCAGAATGGAGCAATGAACAGAACTCATTAATTGTAACATTAATGAAGTCCATGGAGGTTGGGATCCGACATTATCTGTTCAGTTATCAGAATCCCTGAATCCAGTGCAAATATTTTGCAGAAGAACAGAGACAGGGACTATAACATTGTCATTGAGCTCATGACTTCCTTCCAAGACCTTCCTGCTAGGCTCCACTCATGCTTCCATCTCACCTCCTGCACTCTCAGTGAATGCCCTTNCCCCTTAAATATTTGCCAGCATAATTTTTAGAAGAATCCAGCAGTTCATAAGCTGTTGTGAGGATCAGCTGTGTGTAAGAGACTATAAAAGCACATTTTATTCACAGTTCAAAGACCCAGAAACAACGTGAGAAAATGGGTACACTGCTGGTAAGGTTGGATGTTAGAGTTTTACCAAGGTCCCATATTTCATTTGAGCACACAAAACCCTCCGAATGTCAACAAAACAAACACAAACTTCAGGATGTTTAAACAACCCAAATTCCTTTAGTGGCAAGCTGGGCTGGCAGTGAGTGGTACCTGATGAGGGAGCAGAAAGGGATATAAAGCTCACCCTGTTAGGTCCTGTACAGGTCAGATCTCAAATGATTTCAAGTGACAAATTTATTGTCCATGGTATGCACCAGGGAAACAGAAAAAGCTTCTATTTCTGATTTTAAAAAACATCTAGTAAGGCAATACTCCCAAGAATGGTAGACACATAGCAAAACACAGATTCCTTCAGCTTTGATCCAAAAACCAAATTCTGCCTTTTTAATATTGTACAACATCTGCTGCAGCTGTTAAAATATCAATACTGGGTACTCTTAGGGTTCTGAGAGTTTGATTTGCTTCTGGCTCCCACTTTTCATGTGGAGTCACTGATGGGAATTTGCCCAGGAGGTCCAGTGCTCGATGGCAGATCTGGGATGTTTTAAGTACTTTGAGAATATTTCATTCATATTCACTCAGTGCTTATGTAAGAAGTTGAATTCCAGTCTACAGGAATGTCTGAGTAATGCACCATGTACCAGAATAGCAGTGACTTCCTAATAATTTCTTAGTTTTCTCGGTAGTGTGTATGTTATTAGGAAGCTGACTCCTACCTGTTTCAAGGATTTTAAGGTCTTACTAGGAAAACAGTAAGAAAGTATATATTATTTGCCATGCATAAGGCTCTTACAACACAAAGACAACAGAACATCAGTCACTCCAGAAAATGGGTAAGATATTTCAGATATGTATTTATAAAGGACTGGTTTTTACAGGTTGTATGTAGGAGATTTGGATGTCATCCAGGATGACTCAAGTTTGTAAGGCTTTTCTGAGTCTGTGACAACTGAAGTGACATAAATATGAATTATAATCACAACAAGCCAATGCTGCCTTTCAAAGTCTCTATTGTGCCTTACAACACTTGCTTTACCTTAAGCAGCACAAGTGTCCTTAAGATACCATTTTTTATTCTGCCAAGCAGCTTTCCTGGTATGGCAGTCTTCAGTTAGAAAATTGTTTGCACATTGACAACATCATTGTAAGTAATTACATCAGAGCTATTTCTCCCCCCAGAGTCCAAGCACTCCAGTTGGTTGAGCTTTCTGAAGGTGGAAACCTTGCTCTCAGCTCATAAGGACCTTTAAAAAAACCACAAAACAAAAACCCCAAGCAACAAAAGAAACAACTTCTCTGTAAATGCTTCTCCATCCATACAATCAGAATGAGGGGGGAAAAACCATCTGAGAAGTATTCCAACCCACATAAGGGTTCAACCCACCACTTGAGATGCTCCAGGTGAAAAAAGTGTGAGGAGTAATTGTAGCAGGATGCTCTGCCTGCAGTGGGGGCAAAACAACTCTGACAATACCCTGTCAGTGGTGGAGGGGGAAGGGGGTGTCTCCGTGTTTCTAGTGTTGAATAATGCTGAGGCCATCACGTGCAAATGTCAAACATCCTGAGAGTGAGGTGA
>VYZP01003934.1:107341-132112 GCA_013400635.1 Hypocryptadius cinnamomeus
AAAAAAAAAGTCAATCCACAGTATTAATATTCCCAGGATCCATGCCTTGGTGTCAGGAGAAAAAATTTCCATAAAATGTTTTTAGCCTTCTAGGCTGTGGTATGCTGACATCACAGAGGAGCAATTTCTTTATCGTCACCCTACAGATAACTGCCCCACCTGAACTGGGAAGAATTAAATGCCTTCATCTTATTTTATTAAACACTGAGTCTGATAGCATTACAAAATTCAATTCCTGAAATTACAATGCAAGATTTTTTTAAAAATTTGAGTTAAATACTAAATTTCCACTCAGTCTTTTAAGGAATTTTGGAAATCATTGCCAGAAGGGTTTAGATTGAAACTTGTGTTCCTTCATAGCTGTCATGTGTCTCAGATTTAAAGGACCTTGGAAATGGTCCATCTCAGAGTGTACCTGTGAAACTGCAAAACCATTTTGTGAAGCAAATGCCGAAATAAGTTGATCTCTTCTGTGCTGATACAGAAATAACCATGTTCCAGGCCAGATCTATAACAAATGCTCATGTGGAATTGAGATAGAGTGTAAAACACAAAATTCAACCTCACCCTTCCTCCCTCTGCTTTGTTTCAGGCAGGGACGTTTCTGGTGTACTCCCTGGGCTGGAAGGAAACTGCAGTTTGTTTTTAGAGCTTTTGCCTTGAAATCTTTCTGTCCTTCCCCAGCTCCCTTTCCTCCTCATTGCCATGTCTGCAGCAGGATCAGAAGTTTGCAAGGCTGACAGTGTCTGGAGCAGGTGGTGTTCATGACAAAGGGTTGGCACTTTGTTTTCTCTCTGGTGTGCCAGATATCAGCAGTCAGTACCATGCCTGGAGTCAAACTGCAACTGCTCTCAGTATTTCAGATTAAAAAAAACCCAAATCCTGTGATGGTCTTCTGCATGTAAGGACTTCAAAGGAATGTGAAAGAAACATAAGGCTGTTCAGCATGTGTGAAACATGAGTTTAAGACATCTGATGGGCTTTTCTGTAAGTTCATTAAGATGTTAATGGAGCAGCGGTATTTATCTTTTCAACACTCCAGGATATTCTGAACATCAGGATTCCAGCTCCTCCTTTGTTAGAGAAAAAAAGATTTATTACCATGTGTCTACTCAAAATACCAAATAATGCCAAGTAAAAGAACTTTTTCTGGCCCTGGAAGTGGAAATCTGTGTGGAATGTTGTAGAAATGGCAGGTTTTTTGGAGAGGAAATTTAAAAATCTTTAGGAAATATATAATATTTTCTTTGCTTGTCTAATCTTGCCACAAATACAGTTAAAAAAAGGTACACTGTGGATTGCCACAGGAGGGAATATGCTCACATTTTTAAGGAATTGCTTGGACATGTGCTTGTACCCACCATGGGGTGGAAGAAGATCTGATAAGAAAATCTGTGCTTTGATCAAGGGAGGACATTCTGGAGAACAGTTCAGGAGCCTGGAGACTCCTGCTTGGTCATTTGGAGCCATTTCCAGACTAAAGTAAACAACATTTCTGTCACCAACCTCATACCAAATGGGGACAGCAGTAGGTGCTACATGGGTACAGTGATCCAGGCATATTTCCTGAACGGTAACTATCGACCAATTTCAGCTTTGTTTCAGAAGTTTTGGGGTTTTTTTTCTCCTAACAGAACAAAAATTAAGAAGAAAATCACTGAAAGCAGGAACATAACATCAGACAAATAATTTTTAGATTAAAAAGTCGGCGGAAAAAAGCGAAACCAAGGAACTAATTAAAACCAACATTGACGGTGTTACTCAACAAGTTCTTTAAAAAGAAGTCTATGCAGCAGTGGGGGAAGATGTTGGAAAAATCTTTTAATTCTAGCACAATAATGTTTGGTACCTTCCTCAGTGATTAATATGTGATAAAATGTAGTAGCAGACTTCTTATTTTTGAGATTGTGTGTCAGAGCAAAGAATGATAACAGAAGTACATCTTGACCTACCCACATACTCAAGATATTCTCAAGGAGAAAAGATTCATTAGAAGATCTGGAACCATAAAAGGGAAATTTGGGGAATGGGATGTTCCTAAATGAACACCAAAGACTCTCAGAAGACCCCTACTCATGTCTGGGTGAGTCCACTGAATTTTCATGCATCTGTTCAGGAAATATGGTGAATATTCAGTTCAGTGTGGCAGAGTAGGTCACTCCCAAACTATAAAAATATGAAAATTGAAGGAAAATATTACAAGTAATCTATGTCTTTTACTGATCTGCCCTCACTTTGAAAAGGACTCAAATGGAAACAGGAAGAACAAGTTCTAAATACTATGTTGTCTTCAGTGGGAGGAAGAGAGCACTGGGATGAGAGAGGAGAAAGAAAAGAGGGAAGGAAAATCTATCCGGCAACTAATTTCTAGTCAGTTTTCAAAAATATCCCTTTTGTCAGTGAAAAAAGTTTTTGTCAACCCATCCAGTTCCTCTAAAACCACCAACACCACACCTCCCTTTTTCCTCCTGTGGGCTGGGTCACCTCTGCCTGTCAATTTGCCACAGCAGCACAACTTCTAAGACCAGAGGAACACCCAGCCCGTCTTCTCCATTTCGTGCTACAAGAAAGAGAGGTCAGACTGAGTGTCAGCTGTGAGTCAGGGCTTCAGATGTGCCCTCCTCTTCCTCTCTGGATTCAGTGAGCACTCTGTGTTAATTCCAAGTGGCTGGATGCTGGGTGCCTGTCACTCAGCCACCTGCAATCCCCTCCTTGCAATGGAGCACACAGCAATGACATTTAGAAAGTTAATACGTCCCAGGAATGAATCCATTGATGCCCATCCAAGAATTTAATCAACAGGACACGTTTTCTTCAACTGTGATGTCTCATTAATTAATTACTGCGATTCAAGGTGCTCATGTGTTTAAAAATGTGCTTGGTTATTTACAGGGTAAAGCAAAACACTTTCAGCTGGGAGAGGTGATTTGCCCTGCTAATCTGGGCCATGGTTAACCCAGGGTTTAGTCACTGAAAATAAATACCATTCTAGTAACTTCCTGAGCAGGAGGTCAGGAAGAATATCTCATTTTCTTTTTTGAGTCTAGTATCCTAATTCCAGAAGCACAATGCCTTGCAGTCCTGAGGGAAAATGCAAGCATAATAAAAGATTAAGCTACAACTTCCATGATTCATATATTCCCTTATTTTGCAGTCCTAATTTAGTGGAAAATGTATATTGCTGGTCTCACTTTCTCCTTAAGAGGCAGAAGGCCAAGATGAACCTGAGGGGTTTTTACATCTTCTAATTTTTATATTTTTTGCCAGCTGCACAGGTCTGTCTGGTTTATCTTTCATGGGAAATGAAATTGTCATGCTCCAGTGAATCTGCTGCAGTAATGTGAGAGTCCACTGATAATGGGTGTTACAGAAATCCTACAGTACTACTCTTAGTAAGTCAAGGTTTTAAACCTGCCCTCAATGTTCCCAGGCTTGTGGGGGTTTTGTGTGGGTTATTGGTTTTGGGGGTTTTGTTTGTTTGTTTGTTTGTTGTTGTTGTTTTGGAAGGGTTTTTTGGGGTTTTGTGTGTGCATGTGGTTTTTTGTTTTGTTTTGTTGTTATTTTTGTTTGGTTTTTGGGGTTTTTTTTGTGGTTTTTTTTTTTTGTTTTGGGGTTTTTTGTGACAAGCATGAATATGGATCTTTAAATTAGTTATCTGTAAAACAGTTCAGTTTATTTGACAACTCTGTGCAGGTTGTTACACTGGGAGAGTCTGCTCAGACATGGTTATTATAGATGGACAATATATATAACCGTATATAAAAGGAAAAAATAAGAAGCTAATATGAAGTATATAAACACATTAAGATCATCAACAGGTGGCTATATAACAACTAGATATCACATTTTTTCTGTGATGTTCCATGTTGTCTTCACGGTTTTCCTGTTGTCTCAGGTTAGACCAGAGGTCAGACTGTTTTTTACTGTGTTTGCAGTAACAGAATAAGAATTCAGTCCTTCCTGAAATTCTGAAGTGCTGCTAGAATACTGAAAAAAACTTCATTGGTATAAGCCAAGATGATTCAAAAAACTTTATTCATGTCATTAAAACTAGCTGTTCTCCCTTCTCACCACCATATTTAAGGTGTATCCAGGTTTTGGGATGATGAGCAGTCATAAACAACTTTCTGGGCTTTAAATCAAACTGGTAAAACAGAACATGCTTTTGATTCAAAGGTGAAAAGAGAAATCTGGCACTTGGAGGAACTAGGGCTGAAATATCATAATAGATGAAAATTACTCCATTTCACAGGACCTTTAGAGAAATTATTCTAATCTTTGTAGATTTTTTCAGCTAAAAAGGCAAAAATGTTGGAACAGCAGGGCCCTAGAATCAGATATTTGAACTGAATTTGGTTGACAAGCTTCACCTTGTGAGAAATTGGAGGGTAAAACAAATTCTGCTCTGTGTGGAAGAGAAATTTCAACAGCATCTGACCTTCATAAAGAAAGCTGTGCCTGTTTGGCTCAGTCCTATATACTGAAAGGTCACATGGTGATAAGAGCACCTTATTATGACTGAACTGTTGAATGTATTTGTGATAAGCTGGTTCTTTTCTTTCTTATCCTTCTCATTAACTAATTAATGAGAGCTATTGTTGTTTCAGCCTACATGGCTGAAAGAACAGCATAATCCATGACATTAATTTCAGGAGGAAAACTTATGAAAAACTTGCCTTGAATAGACTTTTCGGAGACCAGGACTTTGGGTCCACACACTTGCATTGGCTTCCAGACTTAGATACAAATATACCTTAAATAATTTTCAGGATTTTGAAATAAGGTAGTAAGTACCCAAATACGAAATAGACATTTTAAAAAACTTGCAAAAGCAAATAGGTAGAGGACCTTGGAGAGTGATGAAATCATATTAAAAATCATATTGAAATCATATTAAAAGTCCTAAAATCATGAGACTACTAGAAAAAATCTAGGAGGAAATTAATCTTTCTGTGTGTACAATGTAATATCAATGATGGACGGTAAATAATGCAAATGATTGCTTAACATTACTGGCTGAATATTCATTTTGTCATAATCATCCATTCTGGGAACTGCAAAAGAAGGGATTGATCTGTTCTCTATAAAAATACTCTAAATATTTCTTTTCAATTAATAATATTTACAAAAGAGGCACAGACTATCTAAAATACAGGTTACATACCTAAAATACTTTTCTGCACTATTGGAAATAAGTAATCTAAGCTGAACTAAGCTCAGGAGCAATCTAACCTGGAATAACATATGTATATGTATAAGAAGAGTACAGAGAATCAATTATGTGATTTTCTGCCTGTTTTGCCAAATCATAACCTGGGATCATCACACAAGAGATGTGTCTCTCACAGTCAAAATTGGAGATATTTTTATGCAGGAGAAGTCCTGAATTTAAACATGCACTTTGGGAACAGCAGCAAATATAATGATAACAATTAACCTAAGCATGTCTGTGTTAAACAAAAACAACCAACCAAAAAAAACCCCCAAAACCCAAAAAAACTAAACCAATCAAACAAACAAACCACCAACAAAACACCAACCAAACTTCGTTAGTCATCTGCATATGCTTTTTCTTAGTATATGGAAATTTATTGTTAAAGCCTCTTGGTCTGGCATTTTTATTACTGAAATATGTGCACCTGAGGATTGTAATAAACTAAGTTATGGGTACTATAAAAAAAAGGCCTCAGTCAGTGAGATTTGATTGACATGTACTTATTTTTCCAGGGAATCACCACCTTTTCAAAGAGCTTGAGAATAGTGATTTAGAGTTGTGGAAGTTGGGGCTCTTCTGGGACTAAGAGAAGGAGATGTTCCCCAGTTGATTTAAGTGAATGGTTTTGTGGGTTGTCGGGCTATAAGCTGACCGTCTAAAAGGGAAATAAAAATGTCGGACTGGATCTGGTTAATCTTAAAGGGTTAATTTTTAAAGCAAATGAAAACAGTTTGGTTGAAAAACACTCAGATTTTCCAAATCTGGGAAAAGACCTGGGAAGCAGCTTCTCTGCAGCATGGGAGCTCCTCTACACAGAGATCCTGACTCACTTTTCTTAGGGCAGTAACAACCTTTTACTGCCACTCTGTCAGTAAAACTGTTTGAACAATGTGCTTTTCCTTAAACTTAATTAGACTACCTGGAAAAGCGAGCCCTTTCTCCCTGGGTTCATGTTCTTGGAAACATAGAATCAGTTAGGCTGGAAAAAACCCTTAAAAACATTGAGTCCAATCACTGACCCAGCACTGTCAAGGCCAGCACTTAACCATGTCCCCAAGCGCCACATCCACACATTTTTTCAAATCCCACCAGGGATGGTGTCTCAACCACTTCCCTGGCCAGCTCGTTTGAAGGCCTGACAATGCTTGGGGTGAAGAAATTTCCCCTAAATTCCAACCTAAACCTGCCCTGGCCCAGCCTGAGGCCGTTCCCTCTGCTCCTGTCCCTGTTCCCTGGAGCACAGCCCGACCCCCCCGGCTGTCCCCTCCTGGCAGGAGCTGTGCAGAGCCACAAGGTCCCCCCTGAGCCTCCTTTTCTCCAGGCTCAGCCCCTTCCCAGCTCCCTCAGCCTCTCCTGGGGCTCCAGCCCCTTCCCAGCTCCGTTCCCTTCTCTGGCCACGCTCCAGCCCCTCCATTCCCTGTGTGAGGGCCCAGAGGTGACACAGCACTCGAGGTGTGGCCTCAGCAGGGCCAGCACAGGGACGGGCACTGCCCCGCTCCTGCTGCCACCCCACGGCTGGCACAGCCCAGGGGCCATCGGCTCTTGGCCGCCTGGGCACCCCTGGGCTCTGTCCAGCTGCTGTCACAGCACCCCCAGGGCCTTTTCCAGCCCCTTTCCCCATCCTGGAGCTGCAGGGGGTTGTTGTGACCCGAGGCAGGACCCAGCACTTCCCCTGGTTGTTCCTCACCCCACTGGCCTCATCCCACGGATCCAGCCTGTCCTGACCCCTCTGCAGAGCCCCCCTGCTCTCCAGCAGATCCACACTCAGTGTCACCTTCAAACTCATGTTTTACAAGTGAGGATTCTTCTCAATTTCTTAGCAAAATAAAAAGTATCCATAGTACTTTCCCGCTCTTCATCCACCCTAAATTTCTGACTAGAATGCAACTTGGCTCATTTGGTCCTAGAAAGAGTCTTTTAGAGTCTTCCGTGTTTTTGGGTAGCAAGGCAAGGAAGAGAGTTGAGCATGCAGAAAGACATCCACCTCATGCGCTGCTGCATGGAAATGGCAAGTCAT
Source organism: Hypocryptadius cinnamomeus (assembly GCA_013400635.1). NCBI lineage: Eukaryota > Metazoa > Chordata > Aves > Passeriformes > Zosteropidae > Hypocryptadius > Hypocryptadius cinnamomeus. Next base: position 114,574 of record VYZP01003934.1, read on the forward strand.
CCCCAAAGAATGTAATGCATGACGCTATTGAAATCTTATTTTCCTCGACCAGAAAGCCATTTTTTTTTAAATACCAAAGTTTAAATAATGTCACTTAGCAATTGTTTGCTCTGATACGTTCCTTATTCTCTTCATGAACATTTTCAATTCTTCTGAGCATGCAAAACTATAGACACCACATGCTAATTATTCTGTTATTCTGTTTAGCATATGAAAATGCATTCTGCATTGCATATCAAAAGCTCCTGAAGCAGCTTTCAGAGACCTTTTCTGTGCAGTGCTATTGATATTTCCAAAGAATTTCAGAAGCAGAGCAAATTACTTATTGAAGTTTTATTTGGTGCTTGCATCGAGTCCTTAATATAAAGAATAAAGCCAGCAATCTCTCTCTTTTGCCCATTGGTGCCTAGCACTAGAAGTTTAAGACAAAACTTAAGACAAAGTTGGTATGCACCTAAGAAGGAAGCTAGGAATTTGTGATTTGTAACTCCTATTGATACATTTCCCTTTCCTTTCTCCATCTAAAAAAACCCTTTGGACATTTTTTCAGACGTCTGTAAGATAGCTATTTTTTCCTGAGAATCCTGACTCATTTCCTATCTTCCTGTAAATAATTTTACCCAAGAATTTGTCATCCAGTATTCTCCCTATTAACAAACCTTCAGTCTGTTTACATTGGGAAATATTGCAATATGCTAAGGCTTGAAAGTAAAGAGATAATTAGCTCTGAGATCCTTTCTGAAGTGTTTTATTCCATATGCTTTTCTGAAACTGGATGATTTGTCCTCGGAAAAGTAATGCCCTTAATTATTTCTTTATACATCAAGATAGGGATTTTCTCTTGCTCCCTTGGCTTAGTGTCAGCTCTGTCAGAAAGGAAATGATGGAAAATAAGAGCGTGCCCTGTAAGGTTTAACTGAGGTCATGGATGCATTTAAGAACACGTATTACATGACTGCCCACATGAAATGGGAGATAAGCACAGTTTTGATTATATGTGTGCATATACAAAATTTTTCTTTTTTTGGAAGGAATTAGATGTTTGGAGACCACTCAAGTTTCATCTAGAGATGCGAAATGCTGTGTTTTACACCATTTTTGAAAGGAAAATACAGAAGCATGGAAAGTTTCCTGCAGGGAAATACAAGTCTTGGCAGTATTTCACTTTTGTGAAATACCTGAATAACCATTGTTATCCGTTTTAGAGGGCTACGCTTGAAAAGGGGCTTTGAAAAACGGAAAGTAAATAAAAAGGAAACCTTACTTGTTGTGCCTTTTGTAGTTTAGCTCTGTGTTTTGCTAAGGAAAAGCTACCCAGAAGAATTGTCTCGGATCCAGAATCACACCATATCACATTTACTGCTTTGGCTTCTGCTCTGTAGCAAAGCCCTTCTACACTGCTGCAGCAATTTTGACCTGCACTTAGTCACTTAAGGAAGTAATTCCAGTTCATACACAATAAAGCAGTTCGGGATCTGCTTTAAATTACTTTAGCAGTTGGGTTTACCTCTATTTTTGCCTGAAAAAAAAACCAAGAAGAGGGCTCTGGACCAGCTTGTTGCATCCTTGGTGTGGTTTCACCATGCATAGAAGTGACTCTACATATAGAAGTCTCATTTAAAGTACGTGACAGATTTTTTTATAGTCCAGGTACTTAGAAATAACTTATTTAAATAGAAATATTTACAAAAATAGCCAAATCAACCTAGCAGTTATAAAGAAAGGGGTCCCTATTTTTTACACCATGTCTCTTTGTTGATCTTGTTTTTGAAATTGCTTGTGAGTGACTGATACTAAATCCACACAGAATAAATCTGATAAATCTGATTAATTCAGAGGATAATACGACTTAAATAAAGCAGAAGTATGGATTGCCAGCAATGTCATTAGTTTTAGAAAACGCCTGTGTAAAATGTCAAAGTTTGCAAGCATGCAGACTTAACTCACTTCTGTAACTACCAGTTTATTTCGAGCTATTAATGTGAAGTTACTTATTCTGATACCCTTTTTGTGGTGCAGCACAATTAGGTGTTTTATTCCATGTTTAAAGCGTGGAGATAATGGAGATCAGACATTGCACCACAGAGAAGACAGAAATACCAGCATGACTCACCTGAATTAGAAAAATCCTACACTTCATATCTGCCTCAAACATGATTTAATTTCCCTGATACGCAACAGCTGTAGATTAAAAAAAAAAAACAACCTAAAAACCCTCAAAAAAAAAAAAACCCAAACCAACCCAAAAAAACCCCCAAAAAACCAGCTCAGTTACAATCATAACAAACAATGACCTTGGCTTATATCTTGTAGCCATGGCAGCAGCTGAAAGGACTCTTCCCACAGTGTGTTAGGAGGAGGGTTTTAATCGCAGTTTCCCATGACTGGGTGTCTCAACGAGGGAGCAGGGCTGAAACAAAGAGTTCTGCAGCAAAGGGGGTTATTCTGAGGAGTGACACAATTTGTGATCACATAATTTGTGATCACACCACAGGAATTTTGTTTCAGTCCTCCAGGGAATGTGCCTGCCCCACAAGGTCTGCGTGCAGCTGCTTTTGGAGTCCTAAAGCTGCACCTATGCACGGTGAAGTTTTTCTGTATTGATGTATATGAGGGTTTATCAAAGGAAAAGAAGGTTGGTGAGAAGGTTTTTCAGTGTTTCCTGTTAGTTTGAGCAAGATTGTCAAGTCAAAGTCCAAACAGGAGGTTGGTCTCAGTCTGACTTTTGGATATTTCTTTGTGCCCATTTCATTAAATATGGGAGTGCTACCACTCTCAGTTTACAGGAATGGGGGGAAAAAAAAATTTGATCCCTTTCAAAGGTAAAAATGTGTGAGAAGACTTTTCTGTCTTTGTCCCTGGCAGGTGAAGTGAATGGCACACTCTTTTAAGTCAGTAAGCTGGTGCATTTTTTCCTGTATCCTTAGGGAATGCAAAAAGCACAAATAGAATGCGAAAAACTCTATTACTGTGTTCACAGTAGATGAAAAAATATTTTAAAATGGGAAAATAGCTACTGGGGAGTTGAATAGGAGTTTACATAACATTAGATATGGTATTTATTTCTGTACTTTTCTTCAGACAAGAAAACTTTCAGGTCAGTCTGTTGTTGGGCACCAACATTCCACATACCACAGGTTAGCACAGAGGAGGGAATGCCTGTGTTGTGCTGAAAAAACCAGGCCCTCTCTACTCACCTTGGACACAGTTCCAGAAGTCTTTCCTTAGTTTTTTGGAGGAAAGCTCAGAAAAAAATCTGCAGGTTATTCATTTCAGGCTTTGCAGTCAATAGTTTTTGGTGTGTGGGTATAAGAAGTGCTGAAGGCTCTGCTGTGTAAGACACCTAACTTGCTTATTTTACCACGTAATTTGCTTATTTTGCCACTCTATTTAATCCTCTCGGGGCTTTCCTCTTTCCATTGGATCCAAGGCTCCACTCGGCAGAAGTCACCACCACCACAAGGCAGATTTCTTTTTTTTTTTTTTGTCTGGCAGCTCCTCAGTCACACAGCTCTTTGTAAAGCTTCTCACTTGACCTTCCTGGCACCATAAATTAATAGGATCACAATAAATACTGATTTTGATTAGAGTGAATTCCATGGTAGCCTCTCAAACTGCTTTTCTCCAGGCTGTGGGGAGTGGAAGCTGCCCAAGGAGCAAGGAGATGAGTTCTGGCTACACTCTACCTGCAAACAGGAGGAAACGGGCTGTGTAAGGTGCACAAAGAAATGGCTGCTTGTGTGGAGTCTTTAATAAGCCCCAAAATGTGTAAGAATAAATCTGCTAAAGAAATACAATGATTTGTTGGGAAGGGAAACTGTTCCGTGACTGGGAGTTCTTGCCTGGGGGGTTTGCTTCACTGGTTTTGGCACAGAAGCATAAAGAAGTCAGATATAAAGTTTGTTCAGTGTAGCAAAGTGGAGGAGAGAAATGGGGACTTCCCAATTATTCAGAGGGATAAAGGTGGTTATTGCCAAAGGAGGTGAGTGAATCCCTTGTTTTTGGGAAACAGTGTGGTCTGTAGTGTATCTGCAATGACAGGGCAGCAATCACCATGTAGTGATACTTATGGAAATTTTAAAAAAGAAAAAAAAGATATGACAGCAATGAACAGTGTCAGTGTTGTCTTTTCAAAATCTGCAGAAAAGCACAGAAACAACTGGAGTAATAAAGGAAATGGCCCTCAACAGTGGATACCTAAAATAAGAACCGAGGATGAGTGCTTTCCCAGAAAAGTCACAACCTCCAGTAATTGCCCCTCCAAGGTCTTCTCCACTATATTTAATAGCTCTTGCTGGATTCTTCTTCCATTAAGTTTTTATGGTCACTTTTGGATAATTTTCGTATTTCCTTTTTTGCTTTAGCTGAACTTGCAAGGCTGTAATTCTGTTAGGTGTGTTGCTAGATGTTTCCTAACTCTCTTATTTGGAGAAGCAATCAAATCATTGCCTACCTGCATGTTCCCTGTGATTTTTATGGTCTGCTGCCTGAGGAGCTTCAGTGTGTATGTTCCCACTTCCCTGCCACTCCTGTTCATGGATCTTATCCTTTATCTGGACTATGTGAGCCTTTTCTCATCCTGCTGCTTTTCAATATGAAGCACTCAGAGCTGCATGCAGAGTTCAGGATGTGGCAGCTCCTGGCTTCACATTGTGGCACCACGATGCTTTTGGTGGACACAGAGGGGATGGAGGGCAGGGGGAACAGGATAAAAATCCCAATTGTTTATTTTTAAACTCGTAACTGTGATACTCAGTTCCTGTATTCTGGCTGTTTGAGGAGTTAATGAGCAAGCAAGCAATGCCACTTGTAAACATCCACCCTTAAAACTGGTTTTAAAGCCAGTCTTGCAGAACCCAGCTAGGCAGGACCGTGCATTGTCAGTGGAACAAAGCTGCTGTGAGAGCTAAATGAAAGGTCAAAGAATGTGCCTTCATTCCTCTTTGGGAAATGCACAGTATCTAGTAAATGTTGTCAGCATTTGGTGGTGGGTGGTCCCTTGGGGATGGAAGCTGTGTGGAAATTCCCATGCCTGGGGCTGAGAAGGAAAAGAGAAAGGGACCTATTGCCTTGCAATACATATGGGCAAGAGGGAATACGAGAGGGAAGTGTCTTTACTGATTTACAGCTGTATAACATCAGTGGCTGGCTGGAATGAAAATAATCTCATAGGTGTTGGAGGTAAAGTGGAAAATGGTCACTGGTCCCAGGTGCTGTGGTGCTTGCAGGTTTAGAGCCCAATCAGTAGAAATCCCACCACTCATTGGACCTCATGTGGGGAGAGATTTACAGAGAAAGAGAGACAAGAGTCCTGAGTGCTGCAAGACCCATGAAGATGGCAGGCAGGACTAAAGTTCTCAGTGGATGGGAGCTGTTTGTTTAGTTCATATTCCATCCTACATCGGGCAAAAACATCTGCCTGAGCCCTTCTTCTTGCAAGAGTTAAAAAATAAAACTTAATCTGTATATTCTCCATGCATTGCTTTAATTTGAACGAATGGCAGTATACATGTTTCAATAATTTACATTTGAGAGTAGGGTTTAAGTGCTTAAGCCTTAAGCTTAACCTCTGAAATATGTTTTTATTTTCTACATAATCTGTGTAGCAATCCTACAAACTTTGTTTTTCCCATTTTGTAGCCTGAAATGACCCATTTGTTTAAACCAGTAAGCATGTGCAATAAATGTCAGATAGAAATTAATTTTGTTCTACAAGGAGAGCTTATTGCTTCCAGGAAAGATGTCCCTGAAAACCAATACTAGTATTTATCAAGGTGCTGGTATTTAGAGGTTTTAAGGGTATCTAAAAATTATACACCTACACAGAATTTGCAACCCGCTCTGCACATCTAATTAATTTAAAGATAAATGTTAGCTTTTGAAAGTCACACTGAGATTTCTATCCACATCTTGAGTTATTTCAGTGTTTCAGTTTGAAAACAAAACTGCAACGTGCTTAAGTGATAGTTGCCTTCAAGGAAAAACAGCAATAAAGATGGCTAAAGCATGGGTAATTGAAGGCACTGCATTTTGGGCTTTCCTCACATATTTGTTCTTCTACCCTCCATGAGATGATTTCAGTGAACACAAAACAAAAGGGGAAGACTTCGCAAATTTATTCCAAAATTTGCAATTATTTCCAAAATTCCTAAGATCAGGCCCCATTTTCTTTCATTTAAACACGTAAGTATGAATAAATAATGTATAAAATGGTTATTACCATTGATGGTCAGCAGAAATCCACCCATATGAATCTGGTGTTTCCAAGGGATCATGTAATGGTTTGAGCTGGGAAAGGCCTTAAAACTCCTGTGGTTCCAACCCCAGCCATGGCAGGGACATTTTCCACTATCCCAGGTGCTCCCAGCCCCAGTGTCCAGCCTGGCCTTGGGCACTGCCAGGGATCCAGGGACAGCCCCAGCTGCTCTGGGCACCCTGTGCCAGGGCCTCAACAATCCCACAGGGAACAATTTCCTCCTAATATCCAGTCTAAATCTACTCTCTTTCCATGTGAAGCCATTCCCTGTGTCCTGTCCCTCCATGCCTTGTCCCCAGTCCCCCTCCAGCTCTCCTGGAGCCCCTTTAGGCACTGGAAGGGGCTCTGAGCTCTCCCTGGAGCCTTCTCCTCTCCAGGGGAACATTCCCAGCTCTCCCAGCCTGGCCCCACAGCAGAGCTGCCCCAGCCCTCTGATCCCCTTTGTGGTCCTCCTCTGGACTTGCTTGCTTTTTTATACAAATAGATCATTTTACACACATCAAAGCAATTTTTGGGTCTCTTCTTCCTTCCTATGTTGCTTTTTTCCTGTTTTCTCACAACTTTCTTCAGAGGAAACAAAACAAAGCAAAATGTAAAGCTATTTGTCCCCTTGTGCAAACATATCCTTTCAGGGACATATTCTTTTAAAATGAACAGTTCTTTTATTCAAGGCTCAGGAAAAGCTTAATAATTTACTTTCTACGTGGTTCTCACACTGATCTGGCAAACTTACTTAGGACTTCAGTATTAATGACAGCACTAATTTTTCAACTCAGACAGCACTTTCTAAGTTTTGCAAAGTCATTTATATTTGCCTGTGTATCTCAATTGCCTTTCCCATATAACCCCTCTGCATACCCCCTCTTTATTTGGCTACATCTTTGGGAATTGGTATTTTTCCATCAGGATTGAGTAGAAAGAAATAGTTGTCAAGTTTATGAGCTGTCTCATTTCCCAAGGTTACTGATAGAACTCGATCATTCTCACTTTTGCTCTCACTGCCTTGTAAACCTGTAGGAATGAAATCAATGAGAAAAACATTCCAATCATAAGCCAAATATTGATTAAAAGGGCTTTTTCCCCTCCAAAATTATGTTCATAGCTGCATTGCTGTGGTTCAGACCTACTGCCAAAGTCTCTTTGTGCAATGCTTCATTTGAGATTTTCTTCCTTCAAGTGCTGAAATGAGTCATTAGCATGTCTTTATGTATGGGATGATCTCATTTCACACTGAACAAAGAGGAAAAAATTATTAAGAGTAGGGTACAATCAGAACAATTGTTTATTCTAAACAGAGAAAAGCTCATATTTTGTGTTCAGCTGGTTGTGACTGTGAAATAAAATAGTGGTAGACCTGCAGAAATGCTCAACTTAACATTTATATTTCTTATGAATTCTTTTTGAAGATATTTTCTAAATGTCCTACACAGGGACTATACAGACAGAGGGATGGTTTTGTGTGGTTTTGTTTTGTTTTTTTAACCATTTGACTTGACTAAACATTAGCTTAACCTGCTGAATTTTTCCTCAATGAAGCAAATATTATGCTGGACTCTGCTGAGGAAGGAATCACAGTCACAAACCTACACATTATTATTTTTTTAAATCACAGGAAAATCAGAATGAACATTTTTTTGTTTAAGTAGGATGTTTCTTTTGTGTAATTGCTGTGAAGAGATTTCAAAGTGTAAGTGATGCTTTAAAGAGTAAGGGATGATTTAGAGCACCAAATTCCTTGCAGGATCACATTTCCACATACATTATGTTGTGTACAAGGGATGCTGGCCAATGAGGAGCGTGATATGATGCTGCTTTGGAATCTTTGGACAGGTTCCACGCTGCAGGATTTGGTAGCTAACCATATGAAACAACAACCACAGCATTTGTATGCAAGTAGGCAATACAACCAACTTGGACTCTGCTTTGCATCAGAAAACACTTAAAATAAAGGGTATGAATACAAAAAAGCAACTGACTCAAAGCTCATTCAAGCCAGAGGGATGAGATTATGTTTAAGCTCTGTGCTTCATCGGGGCCTAGGTGATAAGTAGCAATAATCCACTCTAAAAATTTTAAATATTGCGCTTTGGGGTTTTTGTAGGGTTGCTGTACCAAACCCACACAGGCTGTTCTGGGCAGTTCCTCAGCTGTCCTACAGCTGGCTCCTTTCTGATGGGATGTCAGGGCTTTCAGAGCAGCTCCTCCAAGAGCTGTGTCCCAGCTCCAGGACTGCCTGTCTGCCCGTGTCACCTGGCTGGAGTCACATCTCTTGTGTCTGTCAAACAAGAACATTAATGCTTGCTTGCCTCTAAAATGCACAGAAATCTAAAGGTCTGTTTGTGCCGTACATTTCGCCTGCTTTGGGCCTCAGTTTTTCCAAACTCAAAGTGAAATGAATGCAAGACCCATCAAATGAAGTTGTAGTTTACAGCCTTTTGTGACTCTTTGAGTATAACCTGATGGTTGAAAATGATGATTTTTTCACTCCAGAAGGACTGACTCTGAAACAGCTCTTACTTTCCTGTAAAAGTAAATTTGCTTTGAACTTACTTTACTGTGCATTCACTAAATTTTTACATGGCTACAGGATATTTGTTTTTTGACTAACTGAAGTGACTCACAGCTTTATGTGAGATTATTGATCTTGCTAATTATTATATTGTTATATATGAAATCATATTTTCTGCCATAATCTTAGTTATGCCTTGTCAGAAGATTTATTTTCAAGCTTATGAGTACTTTCACATGTACGTAAAGACCAAAGTGAATCAACATAAGTATTTTACTTTAATAAAAGCAAAACATTTTATTTGGAATTCAAATCCCTTTGAAACCCTGTAAGAAAATCCAAAAGCAAATAGTTACTTTGAAATTATCAAAAAAACATACATTTAAAATATAAAAATGGGTCTTTGGATACTTTAAAACATTTTCCAATATTTATTTTTATGAAAAACCAAAAGATCAGAAGTGCTATGATTTTTTTAACAAAGAAGTTTCTGTCACAGCAGCCTTCTCTAGTGGAAAATCAATTACATAATTTTTCTACCAACCTTCAATTTGATGCTATACAGTCTCAACAGCCTCCTAAAGTCCAGAGGGGGCCAGTGGAATATATAATCTCATGGCATGTGACAAAATTAAACTGGCACTTGAATGAGTCCATTCAGTGTTTTAATATCTCATAAGGTCCTTCTTCACACAACTGAATTTCTGTGTCCTAGAATGATACAAAGTCTACCTAGATTTTTCTCACCAAACTGTGTGTTTAACTGAAAAAAGTTATGGATCTTAAAAAGCTTGTAGATCAGAAAAAAATATTTAAATATGGTCACAAGTAGGAGTTGGGAGACACTAATTCAGTCTCTAGGAGAGACTGTGTAGTCTGTGGGAGAGTCTAAATTAAATGTACAGCAGAAAGACTGCTGCTGTCATGAGGAAGGATTGCTCTCCTGGAGATAAAAGTTGTCCTTAGAGACTGCAGAGAATGAATGAGATTTCATGTTGTAATAAGTTTTATACTCCGCCATAAATGGTAGAAACAAAAATCAAAAGTTTTCCCTGAGGCCACCAAAAAATTCTATTGATTTGCAAGGACTAACATCCCTCCCCTTTTTTTCCACCGTGAACTGCTGATGAGCTGTGGTCAGGACCATACCTCAGTCCATCCTGTGGGATTTAATCATCTGAGGAAAAGAAGGAAAGTGCTTAGACAGCAGCTCTGACTGATCCATCACATTCATGAGGCTCTTGGTCAGCTCAGTGGCTCAGTTCTGCACAGGGGTCAGACACAGCATGGTTCTGGATTTATTGACATTTCTCTTTCAAAAAATCTTCCCCCTCCCCAAGTATTACTCCCACCATGCTGTCTGAGCGAGGTAGAAGAGTAATTGGTATTTCCATTTCCTTTTTTTAGCCAGCTACAGACATGAGAGAAAGTACAGATCTTGTGCTTTTTCCTGCAGTATTGTAGTCTTCACATCCTTAGGGAATTTGCCCTCCTGACTGGAATTATCACACCACAGTTTGCCTAGACTGTCTTTTTTTAGTGTCATAAACATTTACAAATACATTCCAGGCAAATAAAAAGCATTGGGAATAAAACTGAGATAATACCTAAGAAATTTCTCAGATTAGTTTATTGCTTAGCAATAATTTTGCAGTGAATTCGATAAGTAGGACAAACAAGGATAAATGCATAATCTAATATTTCTGCTTTTAAGGCAGTTGCTTAGTAACTTTGAGCTCCAGAATTTCTGTTTATTTTTTAGTGCTTTCCCTGATGAGTGTGGTGGCTGAATTTCTTCCAGTTTCAGCTGATACTCTGGCTCCCTCACCCAAGGTTATTCATACCTTGTTACTGTATGAATAAACTTATCATTAAGCCTCAGCTTCCTGGTTTGGCATTGAAATTTGCCCATTTTCTATTTCTAAATTATACAATTAAGCAGAACAACTTCTGTTTATTGCTGAATGCAGCATAAAATTACTACTGTATATTTTGGTGGACATTATCTGGCTTGATACCACATTATTAACTGGGTACTTTCATTTAAGAAACCTCAGTTTCCCAGAAATTTCAGTGAGATTTATCTTGACATTATTACCATTTGGTACATCTGATAATTATTTCCAAGAGATTTTAGCAAGGAGAACAGCCTTGGACTCCAAATCTGCTGCCAGCTGCTGCATCTTCTTTTCACTTTCCTCTGAAGTTTGTTCCAGTTGCTTTCTCTTCTAAAGCTACAGTGAAACCTGAGTAGATGACAGCAGAAGGAAAAAAAGCCTAATGTCTCTCCCTGACCAGTCTGAGGTCTCTACAGACCTATTCTGGCAGGCTTTCCTTTAAAATAAACTTTAAAACCTGTTTAAAAAAACAGGTCTGTTCCATTTCACTTGGCATAAGTGAGAAATTTCCTTTTCCTCTGGTGACTTTGCTACTCATATTCCTAGAAAAGTGAAAAAAAACCAAAAAAACCAACCCAGGTTAAAGAGCTGCAACTGAACCTGACAAGTGTGAGTTCCTGCTGGAAAACTTAAGTTAAAACTTAAGAGCAGCTCTGTCTGAAGAGTTCTAATTATCTTTTATCCGTAATTTTTATGTGAAGACAGATTGTTATCACTGCTGTAAACAGCTGACAATTATGATGATACTGAGACAGAAGAATTTGGAACAGATATTGAACCTTTGAAGTCTACCATAGAATGAGGTTGAATATTTGATGATTTATTGGCTTCTTAAACAATGAGAAAGGTGAAGCTCTTCAAATCCACTATCCAACTTTTTTTTTTCCCCATACTCTTTTCCTAGAGGAAAGTTAAGGAACAAAAAGGGGAAGCCCAGCAGGAAGGAAAGGACATGAAATACAGTCAGAATAGGATTCACAAAAATCATGCTTTCTAAAAAACTTCAGAAACAAAATGCAAGTTGTAAAAGAATCATTGCCAGTGTTCTGATGTCTAAGTACCATACATGTGGGTGGAAGCCAGATTTTCAAAGGGACTTAAAGACCTAAACCAGTGAGGGTAACACAATTTTTAAGCTGCCACCTTGACCTGAATCACCTTGAAGAATGGTCCCTATCATAGCAGGTTTTGTGAGCTCCTTTATTGGTTGGTGCTTGGGATTTCTAAAGTTTTGACTTCCCTGCTTGTTTTAAAACAAGTTTGTTGCCCGAAAAAAAAAAAAGAAAAGTGAAGAAACCAGTTCTGACTCGGAGGCTCTTCAGAGCAGCCTCATGTCTGAGCACAAGAATGCTGTGGATCTAGTGGAACTAGTTAGTGCTACACTGAAGTGTCCCATGAACCTGCCACATCAATGTGAGATCAGAGTTTGTTTCAGCCAGGACAGGGCTGGATAATCCACAACAGTGCAGATATATTTGAACTAGTCACAGGTTTCACATAGCTAGGGCAGAAATGCAAATGCTTGGGGGAGCTCAAAACCAGAAAACCACAACAAGAAGAAAACATAATCCAGATTACTACCCACTTTTGAAGCCACAGGCTACTGCAATAGTCACATGGAAATAAGGGACAGTATCTTCAACTCTCTACAGAAAGAAGTACAGTTTCCCTCAGTGTACCAGCTATTTTACTCCTATATTTCTATATGCAATTACTTCTATAATCCAATTATGGTAGACTTCACCATTTAACTATGTGGTTCACTAATGCTTTGGTTTCTTAATACCAGCTGGAAAAAACTACATTTATCTACACTTTAAATTGGCTTCAGTGGGAAAGTCGATAAAGACCCACGTTGCTTGTACAGTTTATCTACGTAAAATTTTCTTTCTCATGTAATAGTTGAAGCACAGTTTTAGATAAGAAATGCTGAACGTTTCACCATGCAGGATACAAGGCAACAAACTATAAATAAAGGTCAGTGCTGTAAAAACTCCTCCTAGAAAGCTCCAGGCCCTGCTGGAAGGAACTGGCTTTCCCCAAGCTGCAAATCTGTGTCCCTCCCACCATATGCACTGAGCCTTTTATAGTAAACATATAAACATGCCATGTCCCTATGTGGCAAACATTTCCTGTTTACATGGAATTAAATTTGTGTAGCAATAAACTGTTCTAGAAGCTTTCTTCTTTGTGTGCAATTTCCCCTCTTAGCAACAAGTGCAAAAGAAGGTTGCATTAATATCATGTTTCAGTACAATCTCAAAGTCAAATATGTGTTTCATTTCACCTGTGCAATTCAGCATTCTTTGGAGCCGGAGGGGGAAAAAGAAGGCCAATAAACATTTTATTTATTTTGAGATCTGTGATAAGTTTTGTTAAAAGGCAAGGAAACCTCAGGTGGTGTTTTACATTGGAAATGCACTCAATGTTCCTATTCAATGCTGCTGGGTGAGCACCTGATTGTTTCAGCCTTCTCATGATTCAGACAAGCAATGGAATAAATAAAGACTGCACCTTCATGCAGCATGGTCTGGCAAACCACCTTGTTACTCAGCAGAAGAAACTCACCTGAGACCTTCCAGGTCAAGGCATTTTCCCAAAGTTATGGGGGAAAAAATATGGGATCACAACTGGAGGGGGTTGGGATCTTGTGAGTGGAGAATCAGGGAGCTGCCACAGGAAAAGAAAGTCGGTTTATGTTATGGTTTAGTTTATGTTGTGGCTTAGTAGAGAGGGGATTTTTGGAGATCATCTGGCCCACCCCCACCAGCACGGGCAGGGATGTTTTTCACCAGGTCAGGAAAGGCCACTCCATCCTGACACTGAGCACATCCAATGATGGAGCATCCACCCACAGATTCCCTGGAATCTTGTCCCGGTGTCTCACCACCCTCATCACACAAAATGCATTCCTCACACCCAGTTTAAATCTCTCAGCTTTAAACTCTGCCCCTTTTCCTGCCACTACAGCCCTGGCAAAAAGTCTTTCCCATCTTCCTCGTGTCGTTTGGTGTGCTAAAGCTGGTTTTTTTCAGCCTTTGATCCCTTTCCCCCTCTTTTAAGACAAATTAGAGAATTACTGCTCCAGATATTCCTTCACTATATTGTTATTTGCATTATTAAAGCACGTGAGAGTTCCAAGATAAAAAACCAGTTTTTCATTGAAGATATTAGAATGCAAACATGAGGAAAAAGAAAAGGTTGGAGTCCAAATTAAAGGGCAATATAAGGAATTCTCTGGCACAGCTTCACAGTGCTCAGGAAGCACAGCAGTGTGTGACAAACTCCTGCATGTCTGCTGTTGATGATAAAGCAGTATGTGGTGTTTCATTTAGGTTGCCAGCAGTGTTGAACAAGTGTTTGGACCCCCATCACACCTTGATCAGCACACAGAGGTCATTTGCACCTTTTCTAGCTTAATTCATGACTAACCTCAGCAGTCCCTCCAGACCAGATTTAATAAACACTTAAAACGTTTAATATATTAAATGAATTTTTAAATCTATTTAAAATTTAATAAACACTTTAAAAATGTCATTGCTGTAGGCAACTCTGAAGTAAATTACTGACAGACACACTCTGCCTTTGAAAAAAAAAGACTGTCTTTAGAGGTCTAGGATTCTTGCTGGCTCCTTTTGATAAAATTATTCATTCCCATAGTGTAAAACTTTTTTTGTTATTAAAGGCATCATATTTTTCTTTCTTATTACACTGTGAAACCTTTAATTGACTGGTATTTGGATATGAATATGGGTAACTCACCAAGCCCACTGACATTCTAATCTTAATTCTTAATACATGAATGTTGTTTATTTGTGAAAACAAAAAATTAAAATTCCTTAGGAGGCCTCAATCTGGATAGACCCATATAAAACTTTCTACAGGAAAAAAGAATAATTGAACATGCATGAAGATTTTTTTTCTTTCAATTTTTTTAATCTTCTGTGTGTAAGGGAAAGTTGCATGCTAGGAATTGCTGTTCATATTTCAAGGATTTTTAATATTGGCCACATTTCATAATTTTACTTTATTGTAGGGTAATGCAGGAGAATAATTGAAGAATTACAGTACACTAAAGTAGCAACTATTAACCACACAAATAAAAAAAACCCAAGAAAATGCCAAGCTACAAATTTTCTAGTACTTTTAGTATCTTTGTAGTAATTTTTAGATATTTCAGGTCTGCTGAAATGCCCGCACACAACAGAAGAATTCCCAACCAGCTCTAAACTCACAAGGTCTCTCCTCTGAGTAGCAACAGATCCTGTTCCTACAAAATTAAATATTACCCCTGAGCCTAGCAGGTGAGATTTGAATCCAGATGCATCCCATAAGCCCTAAAAAAGCTGTATCTTCTACAACTGATAATTTAAAAGAAAACATGCATGACAAAATGAACAGCTATTTCTCTCATTTGATAGAAGTGTTGTTTGATTTTCCTTTCATCTAGATAAATGAAAACAGAAAATTTCAATTTGTTTTCTAATTATTCTTCTTCAACACAATGCTGAAACATTTTATTGTTTGCACTGAGGAAAAGAACAGAAAATATTTTTGTAAAAGTATTTATCTCACATATATCTGTTTCATGAAAATATTCCATTAAATGGCTTAGAATGGTGTTACATTGATCCACAGTTTAGCCAGTACTTTTTCAGGAAAGTCTGAGACTGCAAATGAGGGGCCATTAATTTCCTATGGTAAAGATAATAAATTGGATGATTAGTTGCAATGCATTTGATAAATGCAATGCATTTGGTAAAAGCTTGAAAATAAAATAATAGTTGTGTGTCCTAGAAATTAACCTCTGATCCATGAAAGGACCTCAGTGAATCCTAAAAATGTAAGAACCCTGATTATCTTTCATTCATCTAAAGAAAAATAACAACAACAACAACAACAACAAAACAAAAAACCAACCAAACAAAAAAACCGACCAACCAACCAACCAAAAAAACACCAAAAAAAAAAAACAAAAAAACAAAAAAAACCCACCAAAAAAACCCAAACCAAAACAAAAATTTCTTCTACTAGAATAAAAGAGAGTAAACCTGACACCATAAAGCTCCACAGTATTCTGATTTTTAGCCACAAATACATTTTTTTTTCCAACACCAAATATCCCTAGAACAAAATTATGGTAATGATTCCCAGAAGAAATGAGTAATGAACAAAGAAAAAGACATGAAAGCCACCCAGCCACTACAGAGGGGGTGCTGAATTTCCAGAGCAATCACAATATGTGACTTCATGGAGATGAGAGAGCAGGAGGATGTGCCTGATGAAAAAAAATACAACAGTGTCAGAAACCACAGCATCACTGTCCCCTCACCAGATAAATTCTCCTCTCCCAGCTCCTGGTTTTGTTTTTCTTTCTCTAATCGTTGTCAACTGAAAAAAAAAAAAAAAAAAAAAAAAAAATTTCACAAAAGAGCTGCAAAAAGGGACNAAAAAAAGAGAATGTTCAAAAATGAGCTGTCAGAGAGGCTGTAGCTGTAATTCCTAGCCTAATTCCAGCTCCTTTGGCCATCCAAGGATTAACTCTTCAGTCAGAAAATAAAGAACTTCCCAACTTTCTCCTGTGTAACAACTCCATTTTGCCTTCCAAAAAGAAACTCCAGCTCTCTGCACACTTCTCAGCCTGCTTCATCAGTGGAAGCTGCAGGCAAAGCTCAGTTTAGGGTGCATTTACCAATACAAGGCCGTGGAATTCCTAGATTTTTTTCATAATGGATTTTAAAAAAGGTGCAGCCATTTTATCCTTGCAGCTGCATTGCCTGTGAGCACCTTTGCAGGTCCTTACACACCTACAAAGGGATCTTACACTGATTTTGTGTTCCCTGTAGCCCCTCAGCCTGACAGAGACACAGGCAGAAGTTTTGAAGCCCAGTCCTTCAGGAACAAGCAATTAAATGAATCCTGAATTGGACAGGATTTTGTGGTAGCAGGTTATCCAGCTTAAAACAGGAACACCCTAAAATCCTATGGGAGTTCCTTTGACTTTCAAAACACACATTTTTCCATCGCCCATAGCTGAGAAAAGTCTACTCTGTGGCTCCTACTCAGAGATGTTTCCATCTGCACCTGCAGATGTGCAACTGCAGAAAGACAATTCCTGTTTAAAGTCCTTAGGGATCCTTGGCTCTATGAGGAGCTGGCTTTCCTGTTATTTTAACGTTGTCTATAAAAGTGGTGGGTGTTTTTTTTTCACAACTCAGCATGCTAAGTCCCATATCCTGTTTCCCAGGACTGATTGTGGAAGGACTGGGGGCTTTGAAGCATTTTCTGCTGCCTGGATTTGGATGCTGTGAACAAAACAAGCAAACAAACAAACAAAAAAACCCCCTCGAGTTCTTTACCAAATTTCCCCCAGTGAAACGAACCCAAGGAGTTTTTTCACACCAGGGGTTCCACAGCATGCTTTGGGTAATGCATGAGTGGTGGTCATGCACCTGAAAGGCCTGAGATTGCACAAGGGACTCACAATTCATCCACAGTGGGTGCCTGCACAGCGTGTTTTTTTACCATTATTTAAGGCCACATGCCTGCAGTTGAAACCTGCCACCACTTGCCAGTGTGTAATTGATCTACAGGTGACAGATTGTTCCACTCTGGCACAGCAGGGGAAAACAATTTGGAGTTACCTGTCATTTCTCCTCTTGCCTTTGACACGGCAAGAAATTAATTTCTCGCAATTTCTTGTAAAAGAAGAAAAAAATTAAGAAAAATACCCCAAAAACCCAGAAAACACCCCACCCAAAGAAACCCATCCAAATCAGTAAATGCCCCCTGTGGCATTAAATTCTCATTTTTCCTGATTTTCCTGGCTGTCTGTGTGTGTGCAATGATTAGCACAGGGTAGGGGAAAGGGGGGTA